>VDFB02365491.1:0-67624 GCA_007258455.2 Sequoia sempervirens
TGACTCCAGAGGATGTGTATCGCATCTTGAGGATTCCAGTTATGGGAGAGATAGTGAGTTTCGATGTCCAAAAGGCGGGAGGTACGGATGCCTTGAGATGGATATTTGGAGATGATGAGATTGTAGGATATTATATCTCATGGAGAGAGATGATAGATTCATATGCACCCCTACCATCTGTACTTGTAGGTTTCATTGGAGGTGTTTTGTGCCCCGACCATAGGTCGAAGGGGTTTGCAGTCAGGTGGGGTCATGTTCTAGAGAGGATGGTGATGCAAGGTACGCAGTATGCGTGGGGGTCGTGCATGCTTGTGCATTTTTATGATGAGTTACATCATATTGTATACGGTAGAGGTCAGAGTTTTGCTATTGGTTGTTCGTTATTACAGATATGGGCATGGGAGCACTTTGCCATTATGTGACCATTGACTCGTGGACAACAGCCTATCGGTCGATCGTATAGATGGAGATATACCGATATTATTGCTCAGTCGAGGCTAGGAAAACTAGATCATTGGTAGCGTCTCTTGGATGATCTTGATACAGTATGCTGACAGCCATATGTAGATTGTGAGGCATGGCCAGAGGATGCGAGGGAGATGCCCTATGTCTTTACTTCCAGATATCTTATTGGCCGCACTCCATGGATTATTGAGAGGTTTCTTGTTGGACAAGTGTGTCAGCAGTACGGTCGGCCTCAGGGTATGCCTATGGGTTCTACTATTTATGCACAGCGACAGCAGGAGATTACAGTGTGGGGTCCACGGATTTCTTATGAGGCAGCGGTGGCAGAGTTCACTAGTTTAGGAGTACAGATGTGGGATTACCAAGCTGATATCCTTGATGGAGGGACGACACCAGAGTATGGTCAGTATGTGTTAGAGCATCCTGCACCACGATTGTTTGATCCTAATGAGCCTGTTGCTCCAGTTGCTATACAGAGACCACAAAGAGGTGGTCAAAGACGACAGAGAGAGACAACTTTAGAGGGTGATGATTCGGAGGGAGATGATGATGATGAGGAGAGTGGAGTTAGTGATGATGAGTCAGAGGGAGATAGTGATGATGAGGAGAGTGGAGGTGATAGTGGTGGTGGAGATGGTAGGAGAGGTGGTGGTAGAGGTGGTAGGAGAGGTGGTAGGAGAGGTGGTGATAGAGGTAGTAGGAAAGGTGGATTGTGGATGAGACATACAGATCCATCATTTTCAGTAGATCCAATGGTGTCGAGTCAGATATCTTCTTTGTAGAGTACAGTGCAGAGCTTATAGGGTCAGTTAGCACAGGCACAAACCTTGATTACACAGCTTCAGGGATAGTTGACGACAGTTACTGGTGAGAGAGATACAGCCAGACAGTAGGGTGAGCAAGCCATCGCTCTAGCTGATAGTCTATAGAGAGTAGTAGCAGGTACCTTACCTAGTGACATGATGAGAGAGGTGACCAGAGCCACTTGGGAGGAAAAGTTCTATAGGACCAGGTATCATGATGCAGTGCCACCTGAGCGAAGGGAGAGTTATACACAGTCTTGGTCTACTCATAGTTGCTCTCAAACCACTAGCAAGGGTGTGACACAACCATTACCTCCAGGAGGGCCATTAGGGACAGGTGGAGCAGGTCCATCAGGTGCAGGTGGGACAGGTCCTAGACCAACACCATCAGAGGATAGCACTGCCTAGTGCATTGTACATGATATTCTATTGATACTCGTTTGAGATATTTGTATACACATTGATATGGTCCCATTTTTGATGATGTATACCTTTGTACATTTTGACATTCATTTTTGAGATATATGATATGCAGTGATGATTTCGTATATGATGAATGCATCTATTTTCTATATGCATGATGTTTATGATATGATTTATGAAAGTGTAATGTTATGATATTATTGCAATCTATTGATGAACGATTATATGAATATGAATTTTGAAACAATGGATGGTACCATTTATGAATGTATATGAATGTTTGTGAATATGATTTATGCTTTGTTTTTATGATTTTCTGATGCAAATATGTATAAAAAATGTATGAAATGATGTTTTTTGTGAATTTCAAAATGTACTCAGGCATGTATTCAAAAGTTATGAAACATTTGATACTTTTCCAACTTTTGGGAAAATCTATAAATGCAAAATGCAAATTCTAACATGAATGCAATCTATACTGATCATGCAGGATATTCGTACAATATTGCCATTTTGAGAGCTTATTTGTGCTTTTTGTATCATCATAGAGCATTGAAATGTTGAAAGTTAATACAAGCATCAAAGGGTATGTTAGCACCAGTGATGACCTAAGTATTGCTTTCATGGATTTTGATATAGCAAGATAATACAAGCATCTAGGTATAATTAAACTGAGATGACCTGAGTATTGCTTGCATAAATAGACAAGAGTTAATCCATTTCCTATGCAAATTCCGAAATGTCATCAATGATACTTAGTAGAGCATGTCTTGCAACCAATTTGCATAGTACTAATGATTTCCTCGAAAACAACAGACAAAGAAAAATCATACTCCTTCCTTGCTTTTCTAGTTCAATACATCATTGAATTGCTCCAGAGATATGATATAAAATCAATCAACCATTGAAATCTTGCCTAAAGTATGTCAAATAGTATTCAAATTAAGATCATCCAACTTGGTTATCAACATTGATATTCTTGTTTTGATGTTTGTTTGGATCATGTTGTTTTGATTTCAATTGGCATTGAATAAGCATGTTGTGGTTGATTTGATACGACAATGTTTATTGCATTTTGGAAAACCGTCTTGTGTCTGTTTGTGATGTTCGAAAAGCTCATTTTCCCCTCTCTTGTTTAGTCTATGTTGCTACCCCCAGTGTAAACACAACCTAAAGATTATGGATTTGTACAAATTTCATCAAGCCATGATGAAAGATAAGGATTCCCGTTATATGATATGAATATGAAAGATATGTACAGATGATAGATATGGATGGATGATGTCGAAAGTGAATGCAAGACATAAGATAATAGATGGAGGAGCCTATTTTGATCACAAGTAGCGCCTGTTTGCCAGGTTTTCACCAATTGTTTTTATTGCACTTTTCCAAGACTTTTTCTGATTTTTTTTTTTTTGTATTTTTTGGAGACTTTTAAGTTTTATGATTTTTTCTTTTTATGATTTTTATGATTTTTTCAAGACTTTTTTTGATGATTTAGACATAGAACTTTTTCAAATGAATTTTGTTGATTGGTTCTTCAAACAGGTCCCCTTTTGACGTAGATAACTGATATGCACCAGAACTGTATGCTGCAATGATGACAAATGGACCAATCTAGTTTGGTTCAAATTTTCCTTTCTTTTCTCTGTCTTGCTGATTACGTGGATTTTCTCTCAAGACTAAGTCACCTACTTGAAATGTCTGTGGTTTAACTCTGTGATTATAGCTACAAGACATAGCTTGTTGATAACCCTTCAAATGATCAGTTGCATTTTGACATCTTTCATCTAACAATTCTAGCTCTTGCAGATGAGAAACTCTATAGTCTTCATCATTTATCAATCCCTTGAGTGAGACCCTAAGCGAAGGTATTTCAACTTCTAATGGTAAGATTGCTTATGCTCCATAGACCAAGGCATATGGGGTAGCTCTTGTTGGCGTGCGAATACTAGTTGTATATGCCCACAAAGCTGGATTTAATTGGACATGCCAATCACAACCGGCATCATTTGCTGTCTTCTTCAAGATCTTCAAGATTGTTTTGTTTGAAGCTTCTGCTTGTCCATTACCTGGTGGATAGTAAGGTGTAGAGAACCTGTGTTGGATGTGAAATCTTTCACAAAGTTCATCAACATCATGATTCTTGAAAGGCCTCCCATTATCAGTGATTATAGAATTAGGAATTCTATATCGGCAGATGATGTAATTCAGGATGAATGGAGAGATTTGTTTACCAGTCACGATCGTCAAAGGAACAACTTCGATCCATTTTTTAAAATACTTCATAGCTGTGATGATGAATTTATGCCTATTTGATGATGAAGGATGAATTTTTCCAACAAGATCTAGTCCCCACTGAGAAAAAGGCCATGTTAAGTGAAAGGTTGCAGGTTCCTGTGGGTGCATGAATAAGATTCCCATGGATCGGCATTTAGAACACTTCTTGACAAAAGTAAAAGATTCTTTCTCCATGGTAGGCCAATAATATCCCATTCTAACAAGTTTCTTGGCTAAGGTCAGACCACTTGAATGAGTTCCACAAATACCACCATGAACCTCTTGTAAGGCTTGTTCAGATTCGTCACGTTCAAGACATCGAAGGAGCGTACCATCAAGACCACGTTGGTAGATAGGTATAAGTTTTTCCATATAAAGGTGAGTCAGAATCGGTTAAATGACATATGACTTGGATCTCAGGATTATCATAGGCAGGGGAAAACAATTGTTCCACCAAGAATTCACGCTTGGTTTGATCTTCTGATAGTTGTAATAAGGAAGCAATTGTAGCCATTGCATCTACAACTTTATTATCAATCCTTGGGATTTATGAAAACTTGATTGACACAAAATACTTTTTAAAATCATCCACCATGTTCTTGTAGGGTAGCAACTTATCATCTTTAGTTTGATAATCATCATTGATTTGATTAATGACAAGTTGTGAATCACTGTAGACTTGCAGCTCTGTAATCCGCCATTCCAAGGCTATCTTATCCCTATGAGCAATGCCTCATATTCAGCTATGTTATTTGTGCAAGGAAACATCAACCGATATGATTATGGAATGGTATGTCCTTCAGGTGTGACAAAAAGAATCCCTACCTCGAGCCATGTTGCGTATAAGATCCATCAAAGTACAATGTCCATGAGTTCTTAATTATTGCTGTGAAGACGTCTGCATCAGGAAACTCAATGTGCATTGGATTTTATTCTTATAAAGGTGCTTCGGCCAACTGATATGCGATGACCTGTCCTTTAATAGCTTTTCGATCTACATAGTGAATGTCAAACTCACTTAAGATCATTACCCATTTTGCAAGTCTTCCTGTTAAAGTAGCTCTGCTTAAAAGGTATTTTAGTGGATCAATTTTGGTTATCAACTTAACTGTATGAGCCAACATATAGTGTCGCAACTTTTGAGAAGCAAACACCACTACGAGGCAAGCTTTTTCAATGAAAGTGTAGTTTAATTCATGACTTGTTAAAGTTCTGCTGATATAGTATATGGCCCTTTCTTTGCCTGTAGAATCCTCTTGTGCTAGTAATGCTCCCAAGGATACTTCTGTTGCTGAAATATAGAGTATGAGTGGCTTTCCTGGAATGGGTGGAATTAAAACTGGTGGGTTCATAAGATATTGCTTGATTTGATTGAATGCTGCTTCACATTTTTCTTCCCATTTGAATGGGACATTTTTATGCAATAAATGTGTAAATGGTAAGCTTTTGTCTGCCAGTTGAGCTATAAACTGCCTGATGGACTATAGTCGTCCTTGCAATGATCGAAGCTGACTGATATTTCATGGTGGCGGCATGTCCATTATAGCTTGTACTTTTTCTGGATCAACCTCTATGTCCTTTTCTGAAACAATGTATCCTAGGAGTTTTCCAGATGTAACGCCAAAGACACATTTCTTTGGATTGAGTTGAGCATTGAACTTCTCCATTCTGATAAATATTTTTGACAAGATTTCTAGATGTCCTTCTTGTGTGTTGGATTTGGCAAGGAGATCATCAACGTAATCTTCCATGAATGTATGCATCATATCATGAAAAATTGTCATCATTGCTCTTTGATAAGTGGCTCCTGCGTTCTTTAACCCAAATGGCATTATGTTCCAACAATAGGTACCCCAAGGGCATGTGAATGTTGTTTTATCTTGATCCTCTAGTGCAATATTTATTTGGTTGTATCCTGAAAATCCATCCATTAATGAATACATTGCATGGCCAGGAGTTAAATCAACAACCATATCTATGTTTGGCAAAGGGAAGTCATCTTTGGGACAAGCTTTGTTCAAATCTCTGAAATCTGTACAAATTCTAATCCTTCCATTTGGCTTTGAAACAGGTACAATATTGGAAATCCATTCTGCATAGTCAATAGTCCGAATGAATCCAACATCTAAAAGCTTCTTTAATTCCTCTTTAACCAATAACACAACATGCGGATGCATTTTTCTGAGTTTTTGCTTCACAGGTTTTGCCCCTGCGTTTATAGATAAATGATGCATTATCAAATTAGGATCTAACCCTGGCATATTAGCATATGACCAAGTGAAGTTGATTTGATTCTCCTTCAAGAACTCCATGAATTTCAGTACTTCTTCGACTGTTAATGATGCTGCAAGTTGCAAGATTTTTGGCTGCTCTGCTGTACTTATGTTGATTGATTATGTTGCTTCGATCAAAATAGAAGATCTTTCGTGATAATGCTTGGGAAGAGTGTCAAGTTTCTCATCCTTCAGTGCCTCAGAAAGGTTTTCACTGTCAGATTCGCTCTTTATTTTACTCTTGTTGTGATCTACCACTGCCATTTTTTGGTTTTCACCGATAGATCCATCTTTTATTTCATTTATTTTGCAGCTAAGAGACTTGACACCCTCCCTATCAAAATCGTGAGTATGAAATTCTTGGATGAAACAATTGTTTTCCTCATTAGAGGAACAAAGGAAATTTATAATGTCCTCATCATCATGAAATGTAGGGATATGGATAGGTGCATCATTGTCCCAATCAATAAGTTCTGGATAAACTAAAGGCATGGGATCATTAGGTTGAGTAAGGTCTTGAGCTGTCAAAGTCATGATGTGGTTGTCATTTTCATGGTAGACAAGGTCTATGATGGTATTCTCTTGTCGATTATCAATCTTGTGAAAATCTGAATCATCCTCAGTTGAGTCATCGTTATATCGTGAATCAAATTCAAGTGATTGTGTTCCCGAGCTTTCTCCTTGTATGAGAACGGGTGCATATTTGTGTATGGTATCAACTTGTTTGTCTCTCCAAAATTCATCATTATAAATGGTGTCCCATTCATATTCATTAGAATCAGTATCTGAACTGTTCTGCAATTGGAAAACTGATCCATAAGATTTTTGTAGAGTGACATCTGCATGGTGTTTATCTGAAATTGATTCTCTTTCATGAGTTTGTTGTGCTTGTTGTAAAACTGACTCTTCTGTATCCTTACCATATCCCAATCCTGTTTTATCATTTGGATGTATTGAAATAGGTTGAATTGGTTCCATGATTCCTTCTCTTCTTTTTCCTATAAGACCATTTCCTTCATAGCCCATTTTCTGCATGATAGCGTACCCCTTACCATATTGTTATGTAGGTAACTTAATGTGCAAGAGAGATTCATCTTCATCTTTGTATAGCCAACTTAGGATGTCCCTATCTTCAGCTTCTTCCTCAATGGTGTTGGCTTTAATGAATTGGCCATCAAACTTTGTGATTGGCACAAAAGCTTGGGATGTAGAGGCTGTTGCAATCTTTTGATTTGATAAGGTTGGTTGACCATGTGACCTTGGAGAAGGAGGTAAAGTAGAAAGAGATAGCGAATATTCGCCTACTCCTTTGTCTTTAAAATTTAGCTTAGTGTCAAGATTCTTTGTCAATTCTTGCAGTTGGCCTTGTAGATTAGAAGAAGCAGTAAGAGCCTCCCTATTGTGTGGCACAAAGGCATCTTGAGTTACTTGAAGATTTGAACAAGTTTGGGTGCTATTGTAATCAGATTGTATACTTATTTCTTGTCCATCATATGGAAACTTGAGGCAATGATGATACGTTGATGGTACTGCCTGCATATCATGAATCCATGGACGACCTAAAAGTATGTTATAGGAAAGATCCTGATCTAGAACCTGACAAAATGTGTTTTTCACAACAGGTCTCACTCTGATAGGTAGCATTATTAGTCCTTTGGAAGCTCTTTCTTCATCATCATATGCCTTGATAGTTATTTTCCTTCGTGGATCAATGGAATTTTCTGATATTCCTAAGGCATGTATTAACTTTAAGGTACAAATGTTTAAATCGGCTCCTCCATCTATTAAGACATGTCTGATTCGGTGTTTATGGATCATGACTTCAAGATAGAGCGATGAATTATGTGGATGTGTCATAGAGGCATCATCTTTTTTGGAAAATGAAAGACAAGTGGGGGAAGACAAATGTCCCACCATGGCTTGAAATTTATTTACATCCAGATCAGTGTCGACGGTTGTGTTTACAAGAGCTTCTTCTAAAATATTCTTGTGTATGGGAGATATTTTAAGAAGTTCAAGAATGGAGATTTGAGCTGATTTTTTTCTCAGTTGATCAACTAGATTATAATGATTTGGAGAAGGAATAGCTGTCTTAGATGAACTTCATTTTAAAACAACTTTTGCTTGTCCTCTCGTAGTCACATTAACCTGTTGATATTCTTGTTTTCCCTTGATTTTAATAACATTAACTCGCTGATCATCTACATAGATGTGACATATTATATTGTCTTCAACATTATGTATGCTTTTTGCTTTGGTATCCGATGTTTCCCCTTTTTGATAGTTTGGTAAAGGATCTTTGAATGCTTGATGATCGTCATTGGTATATTGTCCTTCAATTGAAATGGTTCCATTGTCAATTAAATCTTGTACTAGATTTTGCAAGGCTTGACAATTATTTGTTCTATGACTTTTACATTGATGATAATTGCAATAATACGAGTCATTCCATGATGGTGGTTTGACTCGTGGCTCATAATCTCTTTGTGGTGGTAAGGTGATAACCTTATTATCAAGAAGCTCCTTGAGAGCAGACTCAAGAGATTGACCCAAAGTGGTAAAATTCTGTCGATTTGAAAAGAATGGAGGTCTGTACAGATTTGATGTTTGGGTATTGCCAAGATTGTTATTGAAATTACCATGATTATCCTTGGTGTTTTGATTGGACATGCTTTCTTGGTTGGAGTTTTGTCTTTGTTGATTGTTGTTTCCTTGTTGGTTGATATTTCCTTGTTGGTTGGTATTTGCTTGTTGATTGTTTCATAAAGCACTTGATAGGTTGAAGATAGATGGTCTTGTTCGTAGATTATTTGCATCTACTATACCATCATTGACAACATTTTTATTTCTATTCCAAAACCTTGTTTTATCATTGTTGTTTTGGTTGGATGAACTTGGATTATCAAGTTTTATCACTCCTCGTTTAACCAAGGCCCCTTCAATGGTGATTGCATTTTCAATCAATTTTTCAAAGTTATGAGGACAATGAAGATTAAGCCTGTAACTTAATTCTTGATCTAGGCTATTGATGAAGATATCCATCTTTTCCTTTTTAGGAATAGGATGGGAATATCGCGCAAACAACCTTCTCCACCTTTGCAAAAACGTAGTGAAGGATTCTCCTACTTTTTGTTTCACTTTACAAAGATCAAGCATTGTTATCTGGTGTTGGATGTTGTAGGCGTATTGTGATATAAACTAATTTATTAACTCCTCAAAGGTTTTGATGGGGGGAGTGATCTTGGAAAGCCACTCCATGGATTGTCCACCTAGACTTCATGGAAACAATCGCATTAAGTAGGTATCGTCATAAGTGAATTCTAGACTCGTATTTCGGAAATCCCTCACATGTTCAATGGGAATAGTTTTTCCATTGTACCTATCAAATTTAGGGATTTCGCAATGTTTTGGAAAAGGGATCATTTGAAGACTCCTATTGAATGGATAAGGAGACATGTCATCCAAAACATACTTCTTTGTTGCACCCCCTTGAATCTCCTTTATTTTCCCTTGTAATTCTTTTATCTGTTGAGTAAGGGCACTAAAATCATTAGGAGTAGTTTCAGGATTCTGTTTAATCCCTTCTATATCGAAATTGTAAGGTAACTTAGCTCCTTGATTAGCTAATGAAAGAAAATATCTTTCTTTGTTTCGTTCTAAAATCCTTTCCATAAGATTATGGAATCGGGGATCTTGCTCTGCTTCTTGAAGCTTTTCTTCTGTTAATTCTTCAACATTAAATGCTTCCTCTGCTTTCTCATTATGGTCACCCATTTTACTTGTGGTAGTTTCTCCTTTATCTTTTTCCATGTGTTTTTGAGATCTCGTGACAACAGGCATAAGCTTTGTTCCAAATTCTACTAACTTTTGATCAAAACAATGGAATAGTGCAATTTGTGATAGATATGAAAGTCAGGATAGAATGAAGATTCTATGACTTGAAAGATTTCTAGCCTTTAGCTTGTGTTGTTCCCTAATTGAAAGGATGAAAATGGCGGGAATTTAAGCAAAAGATCAAGAAAAGGATGATTTTTCACTTTATGAAGTTTGATCATAGCTTCGTAAAAGGATGGATTTTGTGATGAATGCCTAATGTGATTGAGTTCTCTATTGCAGAAATTGATTTGGACAAGTAGAATATTCAATTGTAGGTTGGGGAATATAACAAAAATGAATACATTGACTATGGTTGTGCCTTTGAGAAAGGGCTCTTCTTTGAAAGAAAGCTCGTGAGTATAATGGTTCTACAGCATAATCATCAGTGAAACCTCTAACACAGTCATGATATCGATGAAGAAAGGTTCTATATTTAAGTAAAACCTTTCGGCTTTGGTACAAGAATCATCTTTTCTTCAATAGTTTCTTGTAGCTAAGGGGTTTCTTTGGATTTTTGATCCGTTTGAGAATGGATTTCTTAACAAAGGTTGTGGATTTCCAATCTCTTAACATGAGAGTAATCAAGGTAATCGTGAGTGTTGGATGATCTTAACTAAATTAATGTTTTGAAAACACTCAAACAAGTTATAGAATAGTTGTTTTTAATTCCTATACTAAACATTAAGTGTATGATCAAAATATTTTTCAAAAATTGTTTTAACAGGTTTTACACATGATAAATAGTTCAAACAAACTCACTCTTAGTACTCAAGTAGGTCATCATAGTAATCAACAGCCCACATCTTAGAACTGCGTCGACTCACACAGCCATGTCACCCCCGAAAGGGCGCTCGTATTTTTGTCTTTTCTAGGTGCGTACTCAGAATGACGGAAGTGGATACTGGATCCCCTGAGCAAACAGTCCTTGGCAGTTATATGGTGAGTATCTTGGGGGTAGATTCTTCCCTCCCCTGCACTGTGATTATTATGATGTTCAGAAACTGACTTCGGTTGGATACTACACTAAGTTAGTAGTAAGGGTTTCCGTTTGGTGCGGCAAATGATATACTCCCTCGAGAGACCTCCCTACCTTTAGAACAAAGGATTTGGGGATGGTTATCTTACACACTACCGTCAAAAGAGGGTTTCCCCAATTTTGCTTTAAATTTTATAGTGGGGTGGAATAGCCTGGCTTTGGTTTGAACCCACTTGAGTTGTTCCTCTTGGGTGAGTACTTTTTCCCACAAGAGCAGGCTCTCTAAAAGGTATTATAAAAACTTAAAATTGCATGAAATGAAATAGATGAGTTTGACATTTTGATCACCCAATTAAGGGGAGAGCATAGGCCTATCACCGTTTAAAGCAAAGCAAACAAGAGTTTAATTTTAAGCCCAAATAAACAATTTGCTATGCTAGGTGAAGATGTTGCTTCACAAAGACATGGAGTTCTTTTTAGCCTAAAATAGAAAATGAAGTGACTACCTAGGATTGCTTGATTTTGAATTATGTGACTATTCTAGGATTGCTTAATTTTGAATTATGTGACTATCCTAGGATTGCTTCATTCTTTTAAAGTTCTTACTATCCGCAGTCGCATCGGATCCAGTCAAATTATATTAAAGTTACAGATTACAATTGCTAAAACAGACATCAAGGGTGCTAAAAAAGAGTTTATGGGCGCTGCAGGATTTGTCACGGGCATTGCAGGATGGGTCACAGGTGCTGCAAGAATTGTCACGGGCGCTGCAGGATCTATCAGGGGTGCTATAGGATGGGTCACGGGCGCTGCAGGATGGGTCACGGGTGCTGAACTGGGTGTGAATTGTGTTGAAGCGTGTTTATTGCGCTAATACACTGTTTTAGCCATGATCTGTCAAAAAAATATGCAAAAAGATGTTAGAATTGGGGCAAGAGCCCCACGGTGGGTGCCAAAAATGTGTGATAGAAATATGTGTATAAAAATAAGATAAACAAATCACACAAAATGAAACGTTAAACTAAAGAAAAGCAAGATAAAATGAATTCAAAGAAAACAAACAGAGCTTCTTCAGAACCGTTCCATTTTTCTCTATCTCCAGGGATTTGTTTGAAGCTATTGCTCTCAGATTGTGTAAGCAAAGCTTCTCAGAATGGCAACCTGCATAACGAGTATGTAAAGGGAGAGTTCTTCTCTATCCTATATGCTGGTGGAGTGAAAATGCTGATACGAATATGCATAGGGGCTGTGGATTATGGATGCTATTGAAACTAAACTATGAGGATGATTGGCCATGATATGGAATGATTCTACAATCTATGAATGCTAAAAGACTATGCTATGGATGCTTGAAAGCTATTTGACTATAATTTTCCTGTATGAAAGCTTCTTCTCTATTTCAAAGACCCGACAGTCCTTTTTATAGCTTTTTGCAGGCAAGAGCCTGGCTGGCAAAGATCAATGACTGTGAGATTGTCTGGTAGATTTGAATGGTGAGAGATGAAGAGGTTGAGAGGAATATGGAGAATGTTGGGAGGTTGGAGAAAAGAATGGAGCTTTTTCTTCAACCCACGGGAACAAGCTTGCACAGGAACAGAGAAATTAATTTTCTATTTTGGAAGTTTGTTTCACGGTTGTTGAAGATAATGCAATATTAAATAAATAAATTTATTTAATTTCATGTGAGTTTGATTTTTGATTTGAAGACTATAGAAGATTCAATTAAATACCTAGAATATTTAATTGTGAATAGACTTTAGAAGAATAAATTAGATATTTGGAATATTTAATTGTAAATGGAATTTAGAAGATTTAATTAAATATTTAGAATATTTAATTGTGAATGGACTTTAGAAGAAAAGAATACTTAATCTTTATTTGAATAAAATATTCAAGCCAAGATTAAATGATAATTAATATAAATAAATTGTAATGTTTATTTAATTAATTGAGAAATGAATAAGAAAAGTGATTAAATAAACTTATTTATTTAATAGAAATAAAAGAATGAACAATATAAATAAATTATTTAGATTTATTTATACGTAGATCGAATTCAGAGATTTAATTAAATATTAAAAATATTTAATTAATTACCAAACTATTGTGATGTGACTATTTTTAGGTGTATACAACAACAATGGGCGGGAGTAGTAGCAACATGAAAAATTTGAATTTGGGAGGGGAGGAAGGTGATGGGGATGGTGAATTAGAGGACGGGGTGGATGTTTTGAAGGACAGTGATGGGGTGTTTGTGTTGCATAATTTCTCTAGCTTTTTCTTGCTTCTGATCTGTAGCTTGCAGGAGGGGGTGCGGTCAGGTTTCCTGGCAGAGGAGGTTTTTTGAAAACCTCTGGGGATGAAGTTGTTGTGGTCATCAATGTGTTTGCTGAATTTTGCTTGGGTGAGGCTTTGATGGTCTCTTTTTCTATTTGCTTTATTGGTTGGAATTCTTCTTTCCTTCTTATGGATGAGGGGGTTCTAAGTACTCTGACCCCTTTTGCTATTAAAGTTGCAGCTGCTCTTGTGTTGGAGGGCTAGTGTTTTGGGTTCTTGGTGCCCCTTGCTTTGTTGTGGTGTCGTGAAGTCTCTCTTCTTAGTGTGCTCAGTTTGGGTGGTTGTGTTATGTTTCCTACTATGGAAGGAGTCTTCTTTTATGGAGCTATTTCTCCTTTGTTGGTGGAAGATGTTGGGGGGAAAGTTGTTCTCCCTTTGAAGTCTTGGACCTTTTGGTGTTGGGAGTTGATTTAGCTGGTGGTGTTTTGGTTGGGCTCTTTGTAGGGGAAAGTCTCTTGGTGTGGTTGGGTTGGTATGGCTAAAGCCTTGGTTGTTTTTGGGGCCTTTTCTTCTCTAGTTTTGTCTCGACTGGGCTGTGGATGTCAATGTGATCTTTTGATTGGCTTGAATTTTGGGGTTATACCTTAGCCCTCCCCTATTTTTGGATTGGTGTTGGGCTTGCTTCCTTGTTGTTGGTTCATTTATGGGTTTGTTGGTGATCGGCTAAGTTATTTTTCATGCCTATATTTCAAACCCAGATGATTATGTGGTTCTCATTCCTCTTCAAACTCCTGATGTTGGGTATGCCAAAGGATGGTGTGTTTATTTGTTCTTCTAGTTTGGTGGCTTTCTCCTTATTTCCACAACCTATTTCATCTATAGAGGTAATGATTGATCATATGGAGGTGGTTTCTTCTTCTATTGAGGTGAATAGGGGTATTGTGGGTCTAGTTGGAAGCTCCCTGCTCTGGTTTTCTCAGTAGTTGTCCCTATTCAAGTGGGAGTTACTCCTATTGAGGTGGATTATGTGGTTGTTGGTGAGCTTTGAGTTCAATGGAAAACGAGTTCATGCAATCCTCTCCAATAGAGGGGAGCTCCTTCTTTCAGTCATGACAGCTAAGTTGGTTTCTTGGTTTTTCAAGTGTTTTAACGGGAGTTCTTCCTCTTTAGTTCTGCCTAGCATTTCTTGTATTGAGGTTGAGATGAACTAGTTGGGTTGTTTGTTTCTACTAGTTGGTTTGTTGCTACTTGTGGGGTTTGTGGTGATGGGATCTTGGTCCGCATTCTATGTTTGCTTTGTACGTTCTTTTTGGCTCTTGGAATTTGATGTTTCTTTGGCTTTAACTCAAGACTGCTATTGCTTTCGAGCATTTTTTCACTCCTATTTATTTGGTGACCAAGTGTTGGTTGTTAGTCTATTGTATCACTGCAGTGTTTTCACTAGTGTTGTTTCTCTGTTTAGTTGGAAAAGTTTGATACTTTGGTGTTTGGAAGTTTCCTTTTCTTAGCTCTGTATAAGGTTCTTGGTCCTTTCGAAAACCTGCTTACCTTATCAAAAACATGAAAAAATTATAAAGTAAAAATGATTGTTTATGCACTACCAAATAAGGAATAATCTCTTAGTAGGAATAAGCAACATGAAGTTTTAAGATGTTTTCTATTTAGTAGAACAATAATAATAAATAATTTTCATAAAAGAAGCAAATAGATTTGATGAATACCTTTAATTGTGTGACTCCATATATATATATGGCAACCAAACTAATCACCAAATAAAAATATTCAAAATAAAAATGGAAGAGAGTCCTTTAAAATTAAATTTCTTACAAGCAATTGTATCCTCAATTTTTGCATTTTTATCAAAAAACATATTTTGATTTTGTGTTCAATATGATATTTTTGGATCACTTTTTCTTATATCAATTGAATGTTACCCTTGATATCTTTCTCTTATTACCCATTACAAAAAAAAAATCTATTATAAATGAAATGAACCATTGATTTGAAAAAATGATATAAAATGAGTGACTAGTACACTTAAAACTTGTAAAATATTAAGATGAACCATAATCAATAAGTAATGTTGGATCAACTATCAAGAACAACATCCTCAAAATATGTTCATTAGTTAAGAAGTAAAATTAATTCCCACTAGTATAAACAATTAAAACATAAAATGTATTTTTTCCTAATAGAATAAAACACACTAAGCACTCAAGACAAGCTTATAATCAATGCACTTGTGAAAATATTTTACACAAATCAGAATCCATATCAATTTTCACTAAATTTTTATACAAACCAACATTCCTTTGTTTCATGAGTAAATCCATATTATATATTATCTAAAATGGACACAATCCTTATTGTGGAGACTTTACTCCAAGATTGAACTAATAAAAATTTGATACTTTGATGCACAAATGGTAAATGAAAATCTAATACTCAATTCTAAGAACTTTATAATAAAAAATAAAAAATATCCATTAAAAAGTAATTGTAATCTATATGCTTTTGATATAGACTTCATAATCTCAATATTCAAAATAAAAAATCATAAGTATAATCACTTCCACTTAGCATTTGTTCTTTCAACATGCCCTTACATAATAGTGGGAAGTCTATAAGGTACACCTAATCTCAATATTCAAAGTACTCTACTCATTACATTGCACACTAATTAGGACATGCAAGAACTAAAAGGAAAGATTTTTTTTTTTTTTTGTTAAGAACATTGAATAATATATTGAAATTAGACTATTGCATGTATAGATTGCCTTATTCATAAACTAAATTTAAACCTGTCCCAATATGCATATCTAAACTTGGTCTTAGTTTAATCCAAATTAAATGTCATGAACATAATACATTGTGTATAGACAAGCCAATTATGCTAAGTAAACAACATAGCATTAAAGATAAATCCAAAAAATGAATAAGCCGAAACTTCCACCTTTATTCAACAACATCAATCTATTTTGTATTTATTTGATATTTGAGTATATAGATTGACTTATCATTCACATTATCATGACCCCCTTTTTTTTAAAATCTTAAAACCTTAAAATTAATGTTCTTAAGTGTTTATACATTATTAATAATAATGATAATAATGAAAAAAATATATAATTATTTTATACATTTAAAATTAAACTAAAACAAAAAAAAATTGTTCAAGTGAATAATATTAAATAATAGTTGTCTTTCTTAATTTGATATTTTTATTTTGTCTGTAGTTATGTGTTAAAATATATTTTTATTAGTTTGTGTGATCTTGTTGACTATTTTAAAAATAAAATTAAAAAAATAAAGAATAAAATAAGATTTTAAAACAAAATAATACAATACAAAAATGTAAAAAAAATTATAAATAGGGAATAGGAATAGAAGAATGGATGATTAGGAATATGAATAAAGGATTGTAAGATTGCAAACAAAGTTAAAGCATTTATAGATAAGTAGAGCTATCACTAGTATTCCATTTTCATTTACAATTTTTAGTTAATTATATAGTTGAATCTAAGTATAAAATTTATTTAATTCACTAAGGTTTAGTTTTTTTTTAATTGACATAGGCTATGATGTAATTTATAACATTAGTTGAACTGGTATTTGGTTTTTGTTTACCTTTTTAATGATTCACATTGGAACATAACTCATAATACACTTTTATTATTTATCTTAAATTATTTTAAATGAACAATAGAATTGTTATGGCTGTAATAGATCATCAAATTCAACCCAAGGAATTGATCTTACTATTTTTCCTCTATAGAACATGATTGAACTATAGATAGAGCTCTTTAAGTTGGATGTTAGAAACTGAACCAAAGGAAATAGGGGTTCCACCTTTTATGGTATGGAACTAAAGGGGACCTATTTCATGCTTAGTTCATTAGGAAACCAAGATCCCTCAACCAACTAAATCAATTGAGGGAAGGGCACACAAAGGGGTGGTTTCCTTA
Organism: Sequoia sempervirens; assembly: GCA_007258455.2. Lineage (NCBI taxonomy): Eukaryota > Viridiplantae > Streptophyta > Pinopsida > Cupressales > Cupressaceae > Sequoia > Sequoia sempervirens. The sequence continues at coordinate 17,339 of VDFB02365491.1, forward strand.
GGTGTGATAAAAAGGGGGGTTCACCATTAAAAAGAAGCTTCAAAGGAGAAATGAAAACTCTGGAATATTTAGATGACAAATCAAGATCTACAAAAAATTGGTGAAAAGAGGTATATTGGGACTCATATGCCCAAAGGGGTGATTTAGTCCCAGTATTAGGGCTTGAATAAAACTTTTTTAGCCTCTAGTGATCTTTTGTAGCCTTTGTCTTGTCTGATCTCCAAGTCTGAAAGTCTGAATTTTGGCCTATAGGTGAGTTTCTATGAAGATGACAACTTCTTGAAAACTTTCTTCAATCTTGCAACTTTGTCTTTAAAGGATCTTCAAGCTCCAAATCACCTAGATCTACAATCACAAATGAAAAGGGGAAAAATGTTGTGTTAGGGAATAGGGGTTTGCCTTGGTCAAACCCCATTTTTGTAATTAAACCTTGAAATGAAATGAAATAGCATGAAGGAATGATGAATGAACAAATTCAATGTTGTAACTCACCAAACCCTTGAAATAAGGGTTGTAAACTTGTGTGAAATGGATCCAATAGATGTGGATCTTGATTCTTGATCTTGATATGAGAAAATGTCTTCGAATGTTTGCTTGAATCATGAAACCTACATCACAAATGTTAGCTCAAAAACACACATGATGCATGAATATTTTCACATGATGCTTGAATCTTGAATGTTTCTCCAAATTTTTAATGATTTTCTCTTGAATGCTCTCTTGATCATAAATTTTCTATAATGCTTGAATACTTGAAAGCTTAGATCTTGTTAGGAGAAATTATGTGAAATAACGTTGTATTTATACTTGTTTATGCCAAATTTCTCAAAATTACAACACTACAAGCCAACATCAAATCTAGGATAATAAAATCCCACCAAGAATTTGATTTAAAATAGGTCCTGGTTAAAGCAAGACTCATATGCCAGTTGGGGCTTAGGAGTCCCAATGTCTTAAACACGGGACACAAACTCCAAGAAGTGCCTTGTTTAATGTAACATTCAAAATTAGGTCCCAATACCTAGGTAGGACTCATATGCCCAAGGTGATGTTGGTGTATGAGTCCCAGATCACCAAATCTAGAACACATAACCAAAAACATTGAATTATGATTGGTTATTTGATAAGTGTCAGGACTTTCCACGGAAAGATGCAATTAAACAAGGCTTGTGGATGCAAAATAGGACCAATTAAGGCATGAATAAGCCCATTTAATTAATAAAGCCATAGATTAGTGTGAAAGTGTAAAGATACACTTTACAACACCCTAAATAAGGCACAATTAGGTCCATTTAGTTTAAAAGGGCCCTAAACTTAATGTGAATGTGTAGAACACATTACAACACTAAATCAAGACAACATTAGAATCATTTTAATATTAATTATTCCCAAATTGAGGAAAAGGGATACTTTTTTTGTTACTACATTTAGCCCCCACTTTAGTGAGAGGAGGAAATTTCTTCAAACTCGCACTAAAGTAGACATTCAAGAGGGGTCAAAGTGTACCAATGTGGATGGTATAGGATGACAAAGATCAAGGAGGTGGCCAAGCCTCCAAGATCCAAGATCCTACGTCAAACCAACATAAGTACAAAAGGACAAAACACATAAGATGTATGATATACAACGTCAAGATACATAAACGTACAATGTCAATGACTTAATGAAAATAAAAATAAAAACAAAAAAAGGAGTGGATCAAGCCTTAGTTGTTTGTCCAAAAAAAGTTTACAAGTGGAACACGATGTCTAGTATGCAAATAAAACACACAATCACAAGGGCTAGTGAAACCTCAGGTCATCCACTAGGTGATCCCACAAAGAGGTTAGACACATACGCACACAACTGATATGTGCTCACACACACAAGAAAATGGCTATGGGAAATTCATGCCTAGGTTGGCTCCCATACACTAACCATACCAAAGCTATACCTCCTAATAACTTTGATAAGGCACCAAACAACATGAAAAATATGATTCATGAGGCAAGTAAAACTTTGTATGCTAACACCCATGAACAACAAGATGGCTCCACAAGCAAGCAAAGTGTGTTATGCAAGGCGGCCATATAATAGTTATTGTAAATGCAAAATAGTGTAAAGTATGTTCAAAGGGGTCTTGCTCAGTTCATGTAAGGTCTTAACTTAGGGAAAATTGTGTGTAATGTCTCCATGAGAGGACCAATTGAACAAAAGATCCACAATTTAGGGGATGTAGTGTGTCACATCAAGCCACTAAGAGGAATATAATATGCTAAGAGAGATCACGCTCTTGAAGGAAATCACACCCAATGTAACCACAAAGAGAAAGACGTATCACATGAAGTAAGAAGACCACACAATGAAACATGAGTTTTAATTGAAATGCAAAATAATAATGCCAATGTATGCCCCCACTTTAAAGAAATTGCAACACCATGTTGCGAGAAATTACTTTAAAGTAGAAAATGATAAATGCTAACAATAAAGAGGACATGAGAGCTTATTTGGAAAGCCCTATGCCAAGTCATATTTTCTCGAATGAAACTACATCATGAATAAAGGGTTGCCCCAAAAGTATAATGCTAAACATAGAAAGAAAATTATGTCACCTCCAAGCCAACTTAAGGCATGTCATCCACATCCCAAGCTTGCTCTTATATATACATAGAAGGCGGTCAACTAGCCAAAAGATACAATGACAAGTGCCATACAAGGAAAAGGATATCTAACCCCTTTCCCCAACTTAGTGCAAGACAAGGGTGAGCCGAGGTGATTGATGGAAAACTTGAAAATTAGTATCAATTAGAGGAACAAGGTGCTTCAACACAAGAGCACCACCATCCTTAAGATGTTGAATTTTATTACTCAAAACTTTACATTCATTAGTAGCATGACCATGAACTTTATGATATGCACAAAATGAATTATTGTAGTAAAATTTCTTTCATGTTCTTGGAGGAGTCTTGACAAGATACACTCTTGATCAATAGTAGAAGATGTTCCTTTATTTTGTGATAAAGATGTCTTTTTCTTAGTACAAGGTTCCATAATTACACAAGACTCTTTAGATTGTGATATCTTGTTCTCTCCTTGAAAGGAGGGTGTAAAATCTAATGAACTCCAATCATTACTAAGACATGTCCTGGGAGTGATTTACGTGATGACATTAATGTTAAGCGAAGACTTCTCTGTTTCTTTCATTTCTTTCAAAGGACAATAACAAGACCACTAGTTTCGATCAATTCAAGATGAACTAATGTTGAAGTTGGCTTAGAAGAATCTGTTGTAAGAGTTTTGATATTGAGTGAAGGCTTGTTTGTTTCTTTTGAGGGAAAATAACCAAGACCATTAGTTGTTTCTTGCATATTAGGCTCTATAGGGACACATATACCTTGTTCTCTAGCACCACATCCTTTTCCACTATACCCCAATTGTTTCATAATTTCATAACTTTTTCTATAAATCTTTTTCATTTCTTTCAGATTCGATGGTTTCTCATAATCAACTTCATCAAAGTTTGTTGTGTAATTTTCTTCTCTTTCTAAAGTGGTTGAAGTGGATGCTTTTGAATTTTGTGTTGACATTACCACTTATTCTTTTCCCTTATCAGATTCTTTTGTTATGATCTTGTATTCTCCCATGAATGTAGGTATGAAATCTAAGGAACCCCAATCATCTTCCAATAGCTTCATGATTTTTCCAATATTTCTCTCTTTTTCTTTATATTTTTGTTGCACGGGTTCCACTTGTATGGTTGGTGTCAATGTTTACAAAAGGACTTTGTTTATCTTTCTCAACATGCAAACAACTTTCAGGTTCAAGATCAACCTAGACTATGTAAACTTTATTGTTGTAAACATACTTCATTTTACGATGAAGACTAGAAGGCATTTCTTACATTTCATGAATTCATGGTCTACCTAAAAGAATATTATATGAAATATCGTGAGGCATAACATGGATAGTAGTTTTCAATATAAATTTTTCAACTCTCACAGGTAACATTATCACACCAAGAGGTTGTTGCCCTACATTATCAAACCCACAAATAGATAAAGAATCAGGTTGACCAAAATGAACCAAAGGAAATAGGGGTTCCACCTTTTAGGAGATGAAACTAAAGGGGACCTATTTCACTCTTAGTTCATTAGGAAACCAAGATCCCTCAACCAAGTGACTCAATTGAGGGAAGGGCACACAAAGGGGTTGTTTTCTTAGGTGTGATTAAAAATGGGGGTTTGCCATTACAAAGAAGCTTCGAAGGAGAAATGCAAACTCTAATGCACTAAACCCTAGAAACTCAAAAGAATTAAACCAAATGAAAAAATAGAAATTAGACAGAAAGGAACCTGGTAAGCTGATGGATTCCAAACAAGTTCTATAAATCTAAAAAAAATCTTTTTGAAGTGCATTGGGACTCATACACGAGACTAGGTGATTTAATTTTGCTACAGGGACCTGGGCATAATCTAGAATATTCATATGACAAATCAAGATTTATAGAAAACTAGTGAAAAGATGTATACTGGGACTCATACACCCATAGGGGTGATTTATTCATAGTATTATGGTTTGACTAAAATTTTTGTAGCCGCTAGTTATCTTTTGTAGCTTTTGTCTTGTTCGATCTCCAAGTCCAAAAGTCTAAATTCTGGCCTGTAGGTGAATTTCTGTGAAGATGACAACTTTCTTCAATCTTGCAACTTTGTCTTCAAAGGATCTACAATCACACATGAAAAGGGTAAAAATGTTATTGTGTTAGGGAATAGGGTTTTGCCTTGGTCAAACCCCATTTTGGTAATTAAACCTTGAAATAAAATGAAATAGCATGAAGGAATGATGAATGGACAAATGCAATATTGCAACTCACCAAACCCTTGAAATAAGGGTTGTAAGCTTGTGTGAAATGACTCCAATGGATGTGGATTTTGATTCTTGATCTTGATATGAGATAATTTCTTTGAATTCTTGCTTGAATCATGAAACCTACATCACAAATGTTAGCTCAAAAACACACATGATGCATGCAAACTTTGACATGATGCTTGAATCTGAATGCTACTCCAAATGCTTGATGATTTGCTCTTGAATGCTCTCTTGATAATAAATTTTCTATAATGCTTGAATACTTGAAAGCTTAGATCTTGTTAGGAGAAATTATGTGAAATAAACTTGTATTTATACTTGTTTATGCTAAATTTCCTAAAATTACAACACTACAAGCTAACATCAAATCTAGGATAATAAAATACCACCAAGAATTTGATTTAAAATAGGTCTTGGTTAAAGTAGGACTCATACGACAATTGGGGCATATGAGTCCCAGTGTCTTAAAAATGGGACACAAGCTCCAATAAGTGCCTTGTTTAATGTAACATTCAAAATAAGGTCTGGAGACCTAGGTGGGACTCATACACCCAAGGTGGCATATATGAGTCCTAAATCACCAGATCTGGAACACATAACCAAAAACATTGAATTATGATTGGTTATTTGATAAGTGTTAGGATTATCCATGGAAATATGCAATTAAATAAGGCTTATGGATGAAAAATAAGACCAATTAAGGCATGAATAAGCCCATTTAATTAATAAAGCCCCAAATCAGTGTGAAAGTGTAAAGATACACTTTACAACACCCTGAATAAGGCACAATTAGGTCCATTTAGTTTAAAAGGGCCCTAAACTTAATGTGAATGTGTAAAACACATTACAACACTAAATCAAGGCAACATTAGGTTCATTTTACTATTAATTATTCCCAAATTAAGTGAGGAAAAAGGATACTTTCTCTGTTACTACAAACTCTTTATTTTTTACTTCCTCATTAACTATTGGTTGGAATATATTTATGTTTTTGATCATTATATTGTAGGATCCTTTCATCTCAAGCTATTCTATACACACCTATTCAAATAAGCAGTCAATGTTAACATCACCATTCTTATTTCTAACAATGAACATAGCTAATTACTTCTTATTTCTTTTGAAGGTGATACTATGTTATTGGATTTTTTCTTCACTATTGATAGACATTCCTTATTTCTTACATCATCTTAATTAGAAACTAGAGGAAAATGATCTGAAAATTTTACTTAACAAAGGATTAACTTTATGAAGTGTAGAGTAGAGATCTAGTATTGTTCACTTTTCTCCTAATTTTACTATTTATGAGTCACTTGCTAGCAAGTTTACTATTTTTCATTCATAAATAATCATGCATATATAACTTAATCACATAATTAAAATTAAAATTTTGTAACTTTGATTTAAGTCATTGGAATCTCAAATTACTTGAATGTATTCTTAGAGTCTCAAGCTTAGGCATTGATGGATGGATACTTTTATGAAAATTCCTTGGAGTCAAAAGTGCATATAATGGTAGATGCTTTTTGGTTGCTTTCTAGTCTTAAATTGTTAGCTCGGTCACGACAAGCTTCCTTAAAATATAATTTAAAAAAGAAAAACTTGGACTTCAAACCTTCTTTTAATTTTAGAGGAGTTAAATAGTTTTTAATTTAGGATGCATCTCCATGTGTGTAGAAACTATAATTATTAGCCCCAAAACACTAGATTAGTATCATGTGCAAAAGCTAAATTGGGATATTAGCTTAAACAAGATGTCACATATTAAAGTGGGACATATTTTTAAGGAAGAAGTGGTTTTATTTATATGTTTAATATTATGCTAAGAAAAAAGAGTGGGTTTTCATTTAACCATTATTCATAATTTAGATTTCTATTTTTCTATTTAAATGTAAATTCATTAAATCTAGAGTTTGGACTTAGGGTTTTACAACATGAATAGGAATTTATAATTGGGCTAGTAATTATATATTATTGAAGTTTTTTTCTTAATTTTGTAGGAGATGTTCTAGGTTATCTTTAAATCAAAATATGTAGAAAGTATAAGCAAGTATTTTTTGTGACATTGAAATTTAGAAGCTTCAAAAAAAGATATCATTGAGCCAAACTTACAATCAATTTCAATTAGAAGCACTATTTTGTTTAATTAAAATGGAGATTTCAAATTAAGTGGTTCGATTGATTTTTTTAAATGATTACTTTAACTTGTGATATAAAATAGGATTGAAATTGATGTTCAATTTAAATATGCAAGCCAGATTAATCATTAATTTATTCATTTTGTTGATCTTAATGATATATTTTAATGTCAAATAGTTTATTCCTTGTAAGCATTAATCTTGTTTCATTTTAAGCTTCAAAATATGTTTTAGCATTGATACCTTTTTTGAGAATTTAGTAACTACATCAATTTAATTGTTAAGAATTCTATTTGAATATTCTTTATTGTTTCAATTTAATATTTTAAACCATTTACACAAAATCAAAATCATTCATAGCATTTAATATCAATGGTTCTTTTGGTTCATGCTTATTTGTTAATATATCACAATTGAACTAAAAGATTTATAACGTAATAGCTACAATAATAATGTATATGGATTCATTCCTTTAAATCATCAAGGAGTAATAAGGACATCTTATTATTTTATTTAAATATAAGTGAATGAGATATTTTCTCTAGATAAATAGCTTATGATAGTTTAATGATAAATTAATTGTCGCTATAGTGTCTTGAAAGAAGGTTTTATTAAAATAGGAATATATATATTCCTCTCTAAGATATATATGTCTAAATGACTACGAACTTAATGAATTAATGCTTTCCTTAGTGAGTAGCAATCAAAAAGAAACTATCTAGAGAAAAGGAGCCTTAGAAAGGGTTGTGTACCCACTCTTTAGAATTGACATCAAAACTTAGACCAAAAATAAAACTACACATATTACACATCGCTCTTGTCAATATGAATATGTACATAACCTAGATTAATGAAACAAGTTCCTAATAGATAGGTTTTTTGAAGTGGGGTTGGTATTTTTTCCAAAGATTGGATAGACCAACTTGTGATAACATTAAAGAACTTAATAAAATATAGGATAAAATTAAAATTTATTGTATATTCAAAAGAGTTTCAAATGATTTTTTTTGTATCTCTTATACTTTTGGCCAAATTTTAAGGTGGAGTACAAAATTTATTTTTATAATTCTTAATAGATGGTGACCTCAATTCTTTTCTAATAGGAAAAATTGGTACATGTTAAGAAAATTTAGGACATGGATTGTTTGGATGACTCAAATTCTTTGGTTAGAGCAATATACCTATCTTATATGGATAGATGAATGCCTACCCTAGATGGATAGAAGAATATTTTTCTTGTATGGATAGATGAATATGAGATGAGCAAGGTCAAATATTTCATAGTATTATTTGATGAACAAAAGAGGGATTTATATATATATGAGATGCAATTATGTTAGTTTTGTAATTGCACCATCATAATTGATAGAAAACAATGTTATACAATTATCGCTACACTAACATTCACCCCTTATTACATTGTTCATGTAAAAGTACTCCTAAAACATCAAATTTTACCTTGCCAAGGCACCCCCCTTAAGTCTTACATAACAAAACTTGATGATAACAAAAAATAATTATACATTCTTGAGAAGAATTTTTTCTGAAGAAACAAATCCTAAATTAGGTGGAACTCCATCAAGTTGTCTCTTGACCCTTGCAAGGGTATAATTCTCAATCACAGTCTCATGAACTTGCTTTACAATAATCTATATTGAGTTTCAACACCAAATCCTCACGTGTCTTCAAAATATATACAATCTTCTAATCCATCGACATCAACAAGGGACACTAGAAAGAAACAAAAAAAATGCTTTTAATTCAAAGCACCATCTCAAAGTGAGAAGTTGACTTGAGATGATAAAAATTCCTCCATCCCTCAATGCCACCAACCTCCAATATTGCAGGATCATAATACAAATCCAAATTGTTAGTACCATAGTTAGAATCATTAATAAAAGAATCATCATCTAGTGAGTCCTCATCCTCAACACAAAATAAGTTACCTTCATTTGATTGATCTTTTATTTTTCTTTTAAGAAGATCACTGGCTCTGAAAATTCTGCAAGACCAAATTGTGTGACCCTTTTTCTTATAGTAAAAACATGCAATTTCCCCTTTGTTTATACCTGACCTCTTATTATTGCTTTGTGAATAACGTAGTCTCTTGTTGAAAATCAACATTTTTATATTCTACATTTGTTCTCTTTTCTTCTGCTAAAAGCACTGAAATCATATCTTCTAAGGTTGAGAAGTATTTGAATGAATGTAAAATAAAATTATTAGATTTTGAAGGCAAATTGTTTAATAATATATCTCTAGCATCATCATCATCTACTAGAGCCTTCTACTAATCGCCTAAACTTCTACTAATTTCCTTATGAGACCTCAAATTACTTATGTGATTTGACATTATGATTTCATCTTCCATTTTGAATATGAATAATTAAAGTTTTAGGGAAAAAATTGTATTAAGTGCTTTTGCTCCAAACAATTTATTCAAATCATCCCAAATTTTCCTTGATGTTTCAGTCTAAATCTATATGATGTAATTTAGAGTCAAAAAGAGAAAGACCAATAATAGCCTTGCTTTATCATCTTTACTATTCCAATCTAATAACTTATCTACATTTATAGGTGGTTTTTCCTTTCCACTTACTATTCCCCATAAATTTTTATTCATTAGTTGCATTTGAATTTTCATTCTCCAAATACATGAAAGTTAAAACCAAAATATTTGTCTAATGAAATCTCCATTAAAAAAATGCAAATTAATATCAACCTTATGAGAAATAACAAAAATATTTTAAAATGTGCTTGTAAAAAAAACCAAACAACTTCTTGGGTAGAGATCTCCTCTACACTCAGGAAACTTCCATACTTAGCCTCTCCTTTTGAGGCATATCCTTTCCTTTATCTATCTACAACTGTCATAAGAGGTTATCACAATAAAAACATGATGTTGCAACAACACATAAGAAGTTCAAAACTTTCATAGTATTATTTGATGAAAAAAAGGGATTTATACATAGGAGATGCAATTATGTCAGTTTTGTAACTACACCAACATAACTAATAAAAAAAAATGTAATATACTTGTATCCATGCTAACAGAATATCTATCCCATATGGATAGGAGAATATGTAATTATACATTTGAAAGAATATGTAAAAAAAATGGTTTATTTGATTAAAAAATTGGTACAAAAATTATGTATAATTAAGAGGGTTGTTACATGTGGTATGAGAGCAAGATTTAGAAGCTAGACCTTGAACTTGATTTGTGCAAAGTGAAAAAAATTATGAATTTAATTAATCATTTGAAATATAAGGTAGGTGCACAAAGTTGAGTCCATGAAATGTGGAAGTTTTTTCCTTAGCCAAAAAAATGAAATCGACATTGCAAAAATGGGATCCCAATTTTTAGAAATCGGGATCCCATTTAGCTTCGAGATCCCAAGCCTTATGAAAAATGGGATCCCACTTTTTAAAAATCAAGATCTCGTTTGTTAAAGGGTCCTGAATCGACAGATCAGGAATGAGATCCTGATTAGTAGGAAACGTGATCCCGATTTATAAAAATTGGGATCCCATTTTGTAAAAATCAGGATCCCATTTTATAATGGTATTTATTTTTTTAAAAATGAACAAATTGTATTTTACAGTAGATGGGATCTTGAGTTCAAGTGACATCGACCTCCACAAACAGCTCCAAGTACCCACGTACCCTCATTTTTTTTGCATTTTTTCATTTTTTATTGAAATTGTGAATAGAATAACTGAATTTAGCAAAAAAAATTAATTTATTTGACATTTTAAGCATTCTATTTCCTTTTATAGTAGAAATAGATCAAAAAATGCAATGAAACCTGAAGATTTTTGAATAGAAATTAAAAAATGAACCTTCAATTGTGTTTTAGAAACAAAATTTAGCTTTGAAACCTAAATTGTTTGATCAAACCAAAAAAAATTGAATTTGAAAACCCTAATTGAAAATAAAAAATAAAAATTGCATTTAAAACCCTAGAAATTGAAAGAAATAAAAAATTGCATTTAGAAACCCTAATCAAGCTTTTTGAAACCGAATTCAAATCAAACAAAAAATGAATTTGAAAACCCTAGTTTGAAATGAAACAAAAAAATTGCATTAAAAACCCTAATTGCTTAGAAATTGAAACCCTATAATTGAATTGGAACAAAAAAAATTGCTAAAACCCTAAATTGAAATTGAACAAATGATTTTGATTTTGAAAACTAGGTAATTTTGAGCTCAAGAAAATTCATTTGTATTGCTTAAATGTTTTAAATTTCATTTACATTGTATGGAGAAAATGATATGTTAAACTTTAGTTTCAATGTTAAATTATAATTATATTAGAAAATAATATGTTAAAGAATAGTTACAATTCATAAATTTAATCAATGTTTGTTTGCAAATTTAGTTAGCAAATTTGTAAATCTAAGCATGTACAATCGATTTCCAATTGGCACTAACTTGCAAGTCCAGATTATTCCAAGGGCCACCCAAACTTCACCCTAAGTTTGCTAAACCCTAAACCCTCAACACTAAAGCATTTGAATTTTGTCTTAGGACATTAAAATGAAATTTGGTTGCCTTAAAAAACCCTCTATTGTCACAATCCAGTAGAGCTTTTTGTAATGTTTTCACTTACTGAACACATAATATAAAACCAAGTTTGGTTTCTATAAGTTTATGAAGAGTGGATGATCACTCTCTATGACACTTAGACATGATCAATAGGGATCTAAATCATTGGAATAAAACTTTATTCTATTATATCCACAAGATAGGAGAGCGCGAGTGAGAGTGATAAGGGTAACGTCTTTCATTGGAGATACCTAAAATTATATAGGTTCAATGTCAAGAATGGGTCTATTTGGTAGATTTATGAAAACTACTATGAATATCTAGAATACCATAAAAGTATAATTATAGCAATTCCAATTGGAAACACTTGGGTATATATCATATGAAATTTAAATAGTAAGGTGTCTATTATATAGGAGAGTTGATAATACATGGAAAGAGGTTTTTATGGGAATATATGTGTTAAGAAACACATATCATGACCTCTATAGGATTTTTAAGATGTGATCCTAGATAATAATCGACCCATCCTCAAGCATAATGGGTTCTTTAGCAATTAAGGGAGATGATAACCATAAAATTACCTATATTTTGATACTATATAGATTTATGTGGAAGGATAGAAATGCATCAATAAGGAGACCAAGATGGAACCATTTAACACCTAAGGCACCTATTACATGGGAAATGGAGGAGGTACATGATGATAGGTTGGAGTAACTAGGCTATTATTACAACAGAGAGAGGAGGAGGATTCATATTATGCTCCTATAAATAAGAGGTCAATTTAGAAGATTAAAAGAACTCTAATAACAAAGGAAATAATTCTATAGAGGGAGTGAGTGGGATTGTTGAAAATATACGAGAGAGGTGAAGGTCTCAGCACCTACATAGAGTCCTACATGAAATACACCAATCTAGGTACTTCCTAGAAGGATCAAGATCCATGTTCAAGTAGCCTCTTTTTATTTTTGTATCTTCTACGTATGTATATTTATTCCTTTATTATGTGATTAAAATTATGTATGATATAATTTATTAATAAGTGATTATAAGTATAATCATTAAAATATTTTATATTCATTTTGATATCCCCTAATGTAGGTGGAAATTTTTAATGTGATACCTTTTTTTTATTAGAGGGGTAAACACTTTTGACCTAGAGCTATGAACCAATGAGGTCACACTGTGACTAAATTTGGACCTCACTAAATATCTAGATCCCCTTAAGCCATTCTATCACCCTAAATCGTAAATCAATTTCTTAAGGGGTCCCAATATGACATTTCTTAAGGGGATCAAAGAAGTTCTCAAAATTTGGTGAAGTTGCCCAAGGCAACCAAATTTAACAATAATAAGAACATGGAAGATTATAATATAAATGAGATTTCATGATCTAGGTTGATTAGTTGAAACAAGAGCTATATCAATCAACTATTCCACAAGAGAATGTTATTCACTAACTTGCAAGTTCATTATATTCCAAGGGTCACCAAAACTTCACCCTAAGTTCAATAAACCCTAAACCCTAAACTCTAAAATCTAAACCCTAAACACTAAAGCATTCATTTTGTCCTAGGACCTTAAAATGAAATTTGGTTGCCTTAGGAAACTCCACCAAATTTCATTCCCTTAAGCCATGTAATTTTGTCGTAGGATCTTACTACATAGATCCCCTTAAGCTATCGTATTACCATAAACCCTAAATCCATCATTTTTTCTTAGGCTCTTAATGATTTTTTTTTGCCTTGGGAAACTTCACCAAATTTTATTCACTTGAGCCATGTCATTTTCTCCTAGGACCTCACTAGACATAGATCCCCTTAAGCCATCCTCTCACCCTAAATCGTAAATTGATTTCTTAAGGGGTCCTAATATGACATTTCTTAAGGGGATCAAATAAGTTCTTCACCAAATTTTATTCACTTAAAAGCCATGTAGGTTTTGTACTAGGACCTTACTACATAGATCCCCTTAAGCTATCCTATTACCCTAAACCCTGAACTCTAAACTCTTAACCCTAAACCCTAAAGCCATAATTTTTTCTTAGGCTCTTAATGAATTTTTTTTGCCTTGGGAAACTTCACCAAATTTTATTCACTTGAGCCATGTCATTTTCTCCTAGGACCTCACTAGACATAGATCCCCTTAAGCTATCCTGTCACCCTAAATCGTAAATTGATTTCCTAAGGGGTCCTAATATGACATTTCTTAAGGGAATCAAATAAGTTCTTCACCAAATTTTATTCACTTAAAAGCCATGTAGGTTTTGTACTAGGACCTTACTGCATATATCCCCTTAATCCATCATATTACCCTAAAACCTAAATCCTAAACTCTAAATTGTAAACCCTATAACATTCATAAATTGTCCTATATTAATAGTTAATTGTATTTTCATTCAAGTAACATGCCTTAGACATAAATAAGGCTTACATATTTTATCATTTGTATTCAATTAAAGGCCATGTATATTGAATGGTTTAAAGGTATTTCCTAAACATGTATCTTACATTTTCAAATTACAAATCTAATGCAAGTTCACTCATATCTTAAAGATCACATGGATCGATTCAATAATATTCACAATCCACCTCCACGCCATCCATATCCACCACCTCCACCACCTGAAATCGATGGTGCTCATTTGCAAGCACAAATCAATGCCAATGTTACAACCATCCAAGATCAAATCAACATTATTCAAAATGAAGAATGTGTGGCACCACCTGTGAGGATGTTTGCATCTAGGATGCAAACCCTTGTTGATGTTGTCAAGGCTATGGATGGGATCTTAGATGAGCATCGACAATGGCTAGAGGAGAGAACTTCCAATTTTGAAAAGGAAAACACAAAGAAATGAAGAGATGCAAGAGAGAGCCACAATAGTTTCTAAATTAAGACAATAATCTTAAATAGTTCTGAATTTATGAATTTGGTGAACAATGGATATTTTTTCGATGAATTTATAAATTTGGTTGGATGGATATTTTTAGTGATGTGAATTTATGATTTTGGTTCTAGATGGATATTTTTAGTGATATGAATTTATGAATTTGGTGGAATTTATGAACTTATAATGAACAATATTTAATAGTATATATTTTATGACTATCTACTAGATCATGATTTCTCCTGTTGGAAAATTGTAATATATATATGTGTGTGTGTGTGTGTGTGTTAGACATAAAATGAACTTTTTGTGAATTTTTCAAGTTTATTGTTTAGTATGTACACATGTATTAAAAATTTGCATATAGTTCTTAAATTTTGAAATTTGTATGTATGTACATAGTTTAGTTTAATGATGTATGCATGAAAATTATGCATCATATTTTTTATTTTAAATGTATGTACATGTTAAATTTTGAATTTTGTATGCACATACTTAAGTTCAATCAATGTATATAAGTGCATTTTAATTAAATATATGATCTTGATATATGTATGCACATCCTATTTAAACAAATTTGCATGTGCAAGTGTCAAATTTAACTATTTCTTATAATTTTTTAAGTTTGTATGTTAATTTTGTTTAATTTAATGCAAGTGCACATTTATATATCATATCATGGATGATTTTCACATTGATGATATCATCAATCCACCATGTCAGCCATAGCCACATCCACCTCCCCCTCCACCTAATATGCCACATCCAACACCTATTGCATCTGACAAGGCTCACTTGCGAGCACATATAAATGATCAGGTTGCATCCTTACAAAATCAAATCAATGTTATGCAGAGTCAAGCATTGATTCTACCACATGTGAGATGTTTTGCATCTGCGATGCAAAACGTTGTGGATGCCATCAGGATAATCAATTTTGATCTAGATAGGCATTGACAAGACAAAGAACAAATGAGACAATTTTATGTTGACGGTCTCTCTTACAAAAAAATATTAGACCTTAAAATAACAAACACCACCTAGCCCCCTACTTTCTTGACCCCATTGCATGACAACCCATTCCACCCAACAAATCTAGAATATCCATGAGGTAGTGATACATCCACAGATGAGTGCACGTTTTTGGGATCGATGGTATATGGTTTTTGATAGTCCCCCACATGCTAATTGGGAGTTCCCATTGTATTTTTTGAGAAAACTATATGTAGAGTTTGTTATGGGTAAAAAGCCCAATTATTTTGATTTTAAATCATTTTAGGGTGTTGGTGGTGGCATGCCACAATAGAGGTTAGGGGAAAGGGTTGATCCCCAACGTCCCATGCATGCACAACCCCTTGTTGTTGCTCTTGGTCCTCCCATTCTAGTACTTGTACATCATCAAGCTCTAGTCTCGACATTGGGTTCCCTTAGTACACTCGCAAGAGACCTTGATCAACATGCTTCTGCGATAGCGGGTGGGGAGCATAGAGACGATGATGATGGAGGAGTTTTTTATGGAGCTAGTCTGAGTACCACTCCAGGAGTGTCGAGGCCCATCCCTCATATATGTACTAGTTGTCATAAAGTATGCTATGGACCTGATCAAGCCACACCTAGTTTAGGTGGACGTGGAGATTTTGGTGGTTCATCTAGTCACATCAATTCATTTGTAGAGTTTGTTATAGTAGACCATCACCCTAAGGACACTGTGACACAGGTATAAATATGCATCTATGTATGTTCATTTATAAGAATTTTGATGGATGTATATATCAAATAAAATTTTGCAATACATTTTAACAATCAAATTGTTTGGTGTAGAAATGACACTAATGATGGGGAAATCATCTATTCCATGAGTACATACATTGACACCAATCATACTCGGCAACCCTTATGGGGTATTTTGATTTCAATTTTAAAAATTATATATGAAATCATAAATTTAACTTGAGTTTTAAATTTATAATTGAATCACATATATGTTTGAAATATTTATGTTGGTTTAGGCGAGTCAATCAGCTTTCATATTGTAAATTGTTTAAAGTTTACATTATTATAGTTACAATTATGAATTTTGAATTCACTAGATATATGAAATACATGCATGTACACTTATAAATATTATAAGTGTTAAATGTCTATGTATGTATGTCTAGGTTGATAATACAATGAGAATGGGCATTGGGAAAATATTTGATGTTGCGGCTACTCATGAGGCCATTGATTTTCAGGTTGTTTAAAAAAAAATCTACACAAAATAAGCAAACTTGAATATATATCTATTTTAACCTAATTCAAGCATACATGCTTTAATTTTGATCTTGTAGGACTTTGTTAGTGCAACTTTCAACATTGACCCAGACATAGTTACACCACTAGGAGGACACGCAGAGCAGGCTCCAGATCAAATGGTAATTATAATTTTTTATTATATTTCTTTTCAATTATAAATTACATATTCTGAATATAACTTTAATTTTAAATTTTAAATTGAATATATACATAATATGAGATTTGTTACATATTATTTTTCTTTTATAGCATGAGAAACATCTTGTAGCTGAGCATGTACAGACAGGTCCTGGAGAAGAGGGTACACAACCTCATAATATAGTACAATTAAAATATGATAAATTATAAATTAAATTGAATTAAATTATTTTTAATTGTAGACTTGTACATCTAATTTCAACTTTCTTTGTCTTGTTTATGTAGATTGATTTAGAGAATTTAGAGGTTGTTTCAGGTGCAGTAGAGCATTTAGATGTATATATGACGGTAATTTAATTTTATGATGAATTATAAATTAAACTGTCATTAAATCATTTTTCATTGTCTTACATCTAATTTCATCTTTCTCTTGTACAGAGTGTTTCAGGTCATCCGCATAGTCCACATGGTGTGAAGAGGTCTCTTGATTATAGAGACAGTACATGACCTAGAAACATGATTTTATGGGTTATATTTATTTATTTCATGGATTATATGTCTAGTTTCTCATGTACTCTATTGGACTTTATATTTCATGGCTCAAGTACTTAGTTGGACTTTAGTTCATGGGTTCTACTTTGGACTTTATTTCATGTGCTTAATATATTGGTTTCATGCACTTAATATGTTACATAAATTATGGACTCTATTATTGTTTGAAATTTTAATTTACACATGTACATTTATGCATTTTGTGTTCATAGTCAAGAAATTAATATAGGACATTAATGTGAAATTTAGTGATCTCATACATGATATTAATATAGGACATTTTAATATTTAAACTTTACAAATTTAGTGATCTCATACATAATATACATGATATGCACATTCAATAATTAGTGATAATTACTCAATGAATTTATTCAATTCACATCAATCAATAATTAGTCAATAAATCATAATTTACAAACAAAAGCAATCTATTTATATACCAAAAAGGATAAAATTTTAAGAAATAAACAATACCATAGGAGATTAGAGAATAAAACCATTAATAAATTCTATAAATAATAACATCTAACATTATACAATGTCTTAAGGGGTCTTAAGGGGGTGTCTAAAGGGGTCATAATACAATGTCTTAAGGGGATGTCTTAAGGGGTCTTAAGGAGATGTCTAAAGGGGTTATAATACAAGGTCTTAAGGGGATGTCTTAAGGGGTCATAATGCATCGTCTAAAGGGGATGTCTTAAGGGGTCTTAAGGGGATGTCTAAAGGGGTCATAATACAACATCTTAAGGGGATGTCTTAAGGGGTCATAATACAATGTCTAAAGGGGATGTCTTAAGGGATCATAATACAATGTCTTAAGGGGATGTCTTAAGCAGTCATAATAAAACATCTAAAGGGGATGACTTAAGGGGTCATAATACAACGTCTTAAGGGTATAATTGATTTAACAATAATGTGTGTATGATATTTAGTGATTATATAATTAGACATAAAGTTTTGAAGTAGGAAAACATACACATTTAACAAAAAAAATATATATAGAATATCGATTTTGATATATAGAGTATGTTTAATTCTATAAGTATGTATGTACATATATGTCATCTCAAAACAATGTTTACAAAATTTGGATATGCCATCTCAAGAACATCTCAAACTCATGCCTATAATGGAGTAGGTCTTCACACCACCTGATATCAAAAAGGTACAAGCAATATCAATGAAATCATCAAAACATACATATTTTAATTTATATAAAACTATTTATATGTACACAACTCAAGTACCTGCATTTACAAGTATTCCACACATGTGTGTAGGTTGAATCCAGGCATCCTCTCCTTTTTGTTTCAAAGTATGAGATCAATGCAATGATGGCTTAAGGATACAAAAAAGGACAATAAATCAATTTTAACTATTAATGTATAGGCAATATCAATATGTAATAAAAACATGTATTTAAATACAATTTAACTAATAATTACCTATTTTTACCAAGTATTCCATGTTGTCTAGGTTGAATCTGCATGGACTAGATCCTTTTTTGTGATTATGCCTTAAGGATCTATAAAAGGACAATTTAAATCAATTTCAACTAATAACACACTTGACCAATATCGAAACATGTATTTAATGTATTTAAAAGGACAAAATAAAACTAAAACTATATTTACCTGTATTTACTTATTCCATTGTACCATCTGCATCCTCTCTTTTTTGCAATGCATCTATGATTGCCTCATGCTCTGCCATAGAAATTGACCATAGCACCTTTTTTGAAGGTCTTCCACGATACCTCTCTAGTTTTATATTTGTTTCCACCACCAAATGTGAATAATGTATAATCTTTTTATGCATTTCATAGTCTTCGAATGCAGGTAGACCATTCTTCCTTGTCAAGTATTTTTGTAGCCAAGTTCAACAACCACCACTGATCCTATTGGAAAACATGAAAACCATCATCAAATAAGTTATCAAAATTTTCTTAAGGGGATTAAAGACTTGTTCTAAAAAATTGCTTAAGGGGATCAAAAACTTGTTATCAAAATTTTCTTAAGGGGATGTCTTAAGGGGATCACCGTACCTAGTGGATAATGAAAGCCATCATCATCTTCTCGAGGTGCTATTAACTTATGTTTATTTTCCACACAACGAGCCAACCAATATTCATTTTTCTCTTCATTCCCCTTAGCTGCAACAACAACATACACTTGTCCTGCAAGCAAAATTTGATTTTATAACTTGCACATATCCATATAAATAATTTAGTATTACAAAATAACTTAATAAAGTGAAATAAATTGAATTAAAATTACCTTCTTTTACAAGGTTTGAAACACGGTCATAATCTTCAGATGCAAACACTTGATCATTTTCTTCAATAGTTCTTTCATATTGATCATGTGCTTGTGCAGGTGTCAACAATCTTTGCTCCCACTGTTCAACCCATTCTATATTTTCGCATGCTTCCCAATCTCCTGAGATACAAAACTGGAAAAAACATGCAAGCTCCCTTGTCCAAACAATCCATGTGCTTTATGTCACACTCCTAAATGAATGCCATTTAGTAGATCCATTGATTGTCTCACAATCAACTCTAGGTACAATGTTCTCTTCTTTAACTAACCAAAAGAATTGATGAACTGTAGAGTACTCACTTGAACTAGGTGGAGATAATCTTGTATTACACCAATCCACAATCCCACGTGCATCTTTAAATTTTACTAAATCCTTGAATTTTAATTGTTCTCTAGCAAGAATTCTTTTGGCACATGTACCAGCTCCATCATGTTCTCCTTTACCATGCCCAGCTTCAAAAAAACTCCATATATGTTGGGCATTAAGTTCCTTGTGAACCCTACTTAACCAATAGAACATTCGAGCATTCTTGAACTGCCCCGTACAATTATCTGACCATATGAGGTGTTCTTTCATTTGGATTCCTCTTTCTCTTAAATTTCTATAAAATATACTGAAACAATATTGAAAAAACTCTGACGAGTGTAACCGATTGTCTCTCAAATAAAAATGATACTCCCTCAAAAAATTTCTATCATCCTCAGTGCTATCATCTGCATGTCTATAAACAATATGGACAAACATAGCTACTTGCACTAAATTATAATACTGTGATTGAATTTCCTCTTGTGGAGCGAGAGTATAATTCTTCGCAAAATCAACCACTGAAAGTATAGTACCAATTGGAAATGTGTTTCTACATGCGCGAAATTGGCCATCAAGCCATCAAGCATGTTCAAAGTGCATGACATATTTTGGTACAATTTTATTCTTAAATTCACTCATGAATGCATGCACACTAACTTTTTCTGTAAGTAAATCACAACGCTCTCCTATTTTTCCATCTTTTAAACAATAGTGAACATTTTTAAATCTTTTAACATCTACTAATTGTTGTCCAAAATCATTATCAACACTTTCATGCATACAAATTCTTAATAATGAAAGATTTCCATAGTTAATGCATTGTCTAGAAATACAAGAACTTAAATAAAACAACTAATCATTAGATCTTTCACAAAACAAACTTGAAATAAACTCTCTTATTGCTTCAGGTGGCATATTAATACCACACTCCTATATAATCATGTTAGTATGCAAGGTACATCGTATATATCAAAAGACATCATAAAAATAACGAAATTGAACATGCATTTTACAACAGCAAGATATTCGTTGCTTATTAATTTTTACATACCAGGGTTTACATTTTTCAAAAGACCTTTGACTTATTTTAATATTACCAAGTAACACTGAATCACTACAATTTTTTTGATAAAATTCAATTTGTGTTGCATCTAATAGGTGTTTTGGGTGAGGATTACAAACTTTGGACCCCACCCTTAATTTTAAACCATCTCTAGCATTAGATGAAACCCTAGTATTATCATGCCAATATTTTTTGATCAAATATTTAATTTCAACATTCAATTTCATATCAGACCTCGGTAGTCGACCACTGAAACTCCAACATTGATTGATAGGATCATTTTTTATACTTTCTCTTCTTTTTGCCACTCCTAGCAATGTTTTAGGATGTATTTTTAAAACTTCACTAATATTGCTTACCATTCTTTTATTCAAAGTTGTTTTATTAACTATAGCAGTTGTTATAGCTCTTCTTGCTACGTTTTTATGTTTAGATCGACTATTTTTCCCAATAGATTGAATGGCACTAGCAATAGTAAACATAACATGTTTTAATGATTGACTTTTCTTTTTGGTTTAACATAAAAGCCTAACCTTTTCATTACTTTCCTCATTTTTTGCATTCTCATCAATTGCATCATTAGTTAACATTGGAATGCAATTTTTTTTATGATAAATGAATTTGGTGTATATTCTATTCGCATGTGTTCTTATTTGCCTCCAAGAAATTTGATTATCGAAAAAAACACTTCCAATTTTCAAAAAAAGTATTTTCATTAAATTCAACATCACATCCTATATTTTCATCTTCACCTTCATTTTCATCTTCATCCTCATTTTCATTTACATTTTCATCTTCATTTTCATCAACAAAATAGTTTTCATTTTCATTTTCATCAAAAAAATAGGTTTTGTTTTCATTTTCAACAAAAGGATCATTCTCATTTTCATTTGCAACAAAATATTTTTCTTTTTTGCTTTCAACAAATTCTATAAAAGTTTCATCTCTTCTAATATCATCAATGTCAACATCATTAAGTCAAGCATCTTGTAAAACTTCTACATACAAATTTACCATTTCACTAACATGTGGATTTGAAGACGTACCTGGATTTGTGCATATTGAAACATTCTCCATAGCATTCAAAGAGGGATTTGAAGACATAGTAGGACTTGTTTGTATAATCACATTCTTCTCCAAATTGACTCCTTGCAAATTAGATTCATCTACAACCATGGTATCCTCAATGTTTTCATCTTCAATAGTTGTGGAATTGGATGCTCCACCATCATTCATTGATTTAATTCCAATTCTTCTTTCTCTTTGTCTTTGTCTCTCCTCTCTCTTTGCTTCAACTTCTTGAGGAGTCAATGTCTTCCTTCTCTTATCATGAGCTTTATCTCTCATGATTATAAAATTCTCAAGCATAAATGAATGTCAATAGTGAAATTCTTCAAAATATTCAATCCAAACTGGAAGTTGAAGATCTATTAGGACAAAATTCTTCCTCTTGTGTTCCTCAAAACAAGTAGAAAACTAGCACAATTCCACTTTAAAAATTATTTTATTCATGCCTCCTTTAAAAAATTCAATCTATATTGTAAGTTGAAGACCTTTTGTTCCTCCAAACAAATACAAAACTAACACAATTCCACTTCAAGAATGGTGTACAAGATGCCTCCTTTGAAAAATCAATCAAAAATCAAGTTCACCACCTATAAAGACAATAGCTCATGAAAAATAGCTTAATTTTACTACTCTCGGTCGTACATGTGAAGTTGCAAACTTCACAGTAATTTTTGGTAGAAAATTTAAATAAAAGAAACGAGATCCCGTTTATAAAATGGGATCCCGCTTATCAAATCTGGGATCTAGTTTTATAATCGGGATCATGTTCACTAATATTAAATGTGGGGACCATTGGAAGGGAAACGGGATCCCGTTTCATTTCCAATGGTCCGAATTTTAAATATTAGGAAACGGGATCCCGATTATAAAACAGGATCTCAGTTTTAATAAACAGGATCCTATTTTATAAAGCGGGATCCCGTTTTCAAAAATTTGAATTACTTTTAGCTTTGTGGTTAGGTTTCTACCTTGGATTTTGGTTCGAGAAAAGCATTGGGAATCCAAACCTAGGCCTTCAACTTGGTTTGACTTGCAAGTTGAAGGTCCTAACAATGTCAGAGAAAAATACCGACTTTGGACATATGGCTGACGACTGTTTTTGCAAAAAAATTTAACGAAATTAAAACCCATTTTAGATGAGACAATGTAGATTCCAAATATGTATTTTTTTTACAATTGGATTTTTTTCTATTTTTCAATTAATTTCTAATAAAATTGGTCCATAAACTTTAAATATCAAGGTTTTTTACTATTTTAATAACTTTTGATCAACATAACATTTTGACGAATGAATTGCACGAGAACAATCTTCAGATAATTATTTTCAATTTTTAAAAAATAAATAAAAAATGATAAGTTTAGGTCATCTTATGCATGTCGTACACGACGATTTTTCAAAATGACAAATATGCCTAATAAAAATTTAACAAAAAAAAAATTCAATAAAAAATTACAAAAAGATATTGAGAACAAGCTTTAGTGAGTCACAAATCTTTTCCCAAAAGGATTTAGAAAAATACAATAATTTAAGTCAAAATATGGATGTCATGCATGGTATGGTAAAAAAAAAGTGACTTTTGAACAGTGGTTTTTAGAAACGCCTATTGAAACTCAATTTTTATAATCTGGGTATTGAAATAAATTACATATTTGGAAACTAGACTCCGAGCACTACATTTTATGATTAGTGACTTTTTTGAAGATTACATCTTTAAGTGCTTCAAATTTTAAGGTTAAATGTGTCAAATTCTTAAAATCAGGAAAAACACTCCACTTTTTGGCCAAAAAGTGGACTTAACTTCTTGCCAGCACCCATAAATATAAAATTTCTTGATACAAACTATGATCAATTATTAATTATAAATAATAGTTTCAACAATCCTTAAAATGGCAAGAACTAGAGCATCTCATGCTAATGCTACTCAAAACCAAAGGATGCATCCTAAAGAAGAATAGAAAGCACTAGAAAATAATAATGATATGAGAATTGAGCAATAATTAATCTAATAACTAAATAAAGAGACAAGATAAATGCTTTAGAATTAATAGTCAATAACCTTAGAACAAGGAAAATCAATTTAGAAAACATAGTGGAGCCAAATTTTGAAAATTTGGAAAATATTCCTAAAGAGGTTAATCCACTAGAAAATAAAGTGAAAGTTATTACATTTGGAAAAGATTTGGCAATCATGGAACTATTAAAAGATTTGAAAAGTATTATACCTAAATTTTTTTGATAGAAAATAGTTGGGAGATGGAACCAAAAACAGATTAACTAAGATGGAGAAATACTTTGAGTTAAGTGATTACATTGAATCACTTAAAACATTGTGAAGTTCTTATCAATTAATAGGGGAAGCTTAAAAAAGGTGATTAAGCTTAAAAGAATAGAATTTGAATATACTTAGAAAGAGAATAGATCATTTGATTAGTTTATTCAACATTTATGAAAGAGATGGTTACCACAAATATTTGATGAGAAAATGAGACAATTTCATAAATTTCAATAAGGTTTTTAATAGTGTAATAGTATTGGAGCAAGTTTTCAAAATTATTAAAGTATATGCCAATGCATCAAAAGGATGAGAGGGTGCGAACACAAAAAAAATTGTTAGGGTTGAATGTTAATATTGGTGTAGAGATGGATATGCATGGTCCTAAAAATATGAATGAATTACTATAAAAATCTTTAAAAAAAGAAATAAAATTGCAAGCTCTAGTTAGAGCAAGACAATTTTTTAACAATAATACAAATAATTCTTTCAAAAGGAAATGGGATTTTAGGGAAAATCGAAATTTCAAGAAGCAAAGGAAGAACTCTTTAGAAAGTAAACTAGCTACAAATAAAAAATCAGGGAATATTTTGAAAGGAAGTAATTTTAAGAGTCGCACAAGGACTTGAGCTCCTAGGATCACCCACAAAATCAAATATTGACCTTCCACAAGAGAGGCAAGAGAATAACTTGCTTGATAATGAAAGAAAATGATGTTATGATAAAATGGATCAAAGATTAATAAATTAGATATGAGACCTTGCTTATATAAGTAAGGTGATAAAATAGGACAACATGATCTTATGACAAGTGTCAAAATCATATGACATGAGACACAAAGAGATAGTTATTAGGCATGTGCACCCCAAGTAAAATGGTGTGGTGAACCAATCAAGTAAAACACCTCATTCATGCCAACACCTCCCTACGTGAAACATAGGAAATAATGGATGCATGCAAATGATGTAATGATGGATGATTATGGGTCCCATCAACAAGGCTATATTAGATACCTATGTACAAATGATCTCTCACAAATATAGTATGGGGAAAACCTATAGGAATAAACTCTCTCCAAAAAAGAGAATGCATAAAGAAGTGATGGAAGGAGGACTCAATATGACCCCCCAAGGACTACATCCAACACAAGTATACAATCACTAATTCCCCCAAATTAGAGAAAGAGAGACAATAGATCCTCGAGTAATAAAGTAGCTCTTGTATTGATGGTGAATAACTAAAGAAAAAAAAGAACAATCCTTTATCTACAATCAAAATTCCTACCCTTGGGAAGAAATAGATCTGATGGTGTATGTAGAAGAAACTCCAACTCCAAGAAGAGATATGATGGAAGAAGTCTTAAGATAGGTGTCTATGAAAATTGCTCAAATGTTCACATGTCAAAAGATCATGTTATGTCAATCTAGAATTTCATGAAGATTGATGTATATCGAGTTGTAAAGACAAACATATAATGGAAAAATAGTTGTGATATATAATTCTCATCAAATAGGAGATGGATGTTATTAAATAAGTCCTTCAATGTGAGACTCCAAAAATAGGGATGAAATGTCTTATAGATTATAATCCCATGTAACAGTATAAATAGAAGAAATGAATGTCATGTTGCATTGATTCAATAGGGGCCATGGATGTAGCAATACTAGTTTCATTAGGAGAAACAAATGATGGATATGTGATCTTGATAAGAGAAGAAAAAGCAAGAAGAGAAATCTCTATGTTATTTGAAGATTCAAGACCTACAATATATTCAAGCTCCTCTAAAGTATCATTATCACAAGGTATATTATCTACAACATCAAGGGGAATAGATACTATACCTCATTCCCCTTGATACTATACCTAGTTCCTTGATAGATACTTTCATTTAATAGTGCTCCTAGTTGTTGTTGGTCCAATAATGTGCAAGGAAACAATGACTACACCATCTATTGGGCATAAGCCTTCACAAGTTGGGCAAAACTACCCACTACAACATTATGAATTGGGTTCTATTTTTTTAATTTTAAATAAAACAAATAAATGTATACCCTTGTTGAGGATAATGTTACCACTGTAGCTGCTAGCATAGACTAATGCTTGCAAACCATACATCTATGCTATAAATTATGCTAGTAAGTATTTTTATACTTTGTTGATGATTGGTACTTGCATTATAATCTAACAAAACCATATGGTACATATCCATATAACTAGATATAGAATTATATTCTACTAAATTCTTTGAAGCTAAAAAAGTGTTTGAAACTTTTTAGAATTCAAAATATAGAGTTCTATATATGAAATAGGGGTTTTGAGGCCTTCTAGGCTCAATGATGAGGTTCATTTTGCCCAAAAATATACCTAACATAAGCTCATGCCTAAAGGGGCTTAGAAATATAAAATTGTGATACTATATAAGAGTCACACAAGGAATTAAGCTCCTAAGATCACCTCCAAAAATAGAGATTTACCTTCCACAAGAGAGAGGTAAGAGGATAAATTGCTTGATAATAAATGCAAAATGATATTATAATCAAATAGATCAAAGATTCATAAAGTTAATATGAGGCCTAGCTTATATAGGTAAGATAATAAGATAAGACAACATAAGATTATGAAAAATGTCTTAATCACGTGACATGAGACACAAAGAGATAAGTGTCCTATGTGTACCTTGAGTAAGCTTAAGTAAAATAGTGTGAATATTACCTAACTAGTGAACCAATTAGGTAAAACACCCTATTCACACCAATAATAATAACAGCAGATGTTCTAACAAGAATCATTTAAAACCAATATTTCCACCAAACCATTCATAAAAAAACAAGTTTCTTCATCTAGGAGCTTTGTTAAGGGTGTGGGAGGCTTCTTCTAAGGGGGGATACTTGGTCCTTCATTTCTCTCTATATATTTGGGGGCTTCTATCTCTCTTTTTCTAAGGGTTTTCCTATCTAGAGGGTTTGTTTGTACATGGGTAATTCATCAAGCTTCATTTATCAAGATTCATCTTTTTTCCTGCCTAAGTTGTGTTTAAGGGAGGTTGTTAGAGCGGTTTTTATATTCTTTAATAGAATATTATATATCTATTTACACGTTTATTTTAACTTGCTTAGTTATAGTGAATATCTTTAGAGTAACTATCGCCTATTTTTGAGTAGGAGAACTCTTCTCATTATTTGGTCTTGTCCTTACTCTTTTCTCTATATATTTGTCCACTCCTCTAGTTTGTTATCCATTCATGCTTTTTGTGCTCTTGTGATGCTATTTTGATTTCATATAGTTGCTAGAATAGTTTTATTTGATATGTTTTAATTTCAATTTATTTTTTAATTTAAAAAAAATTGACTATTGTGCATAGTAAAAATGATATCATGTAGCTTTTTATTATAATTTTCAAAAGGGTTTGTTGACTATGAACCAATAGATAGAGATTATCATGATTTTCCATAATGATCAATGAACTTTGAGATTCAGCTTGACTATAGACCATGACACAAATGAACATTTTAGTTGGCTTTTCACATAGAAACCTTGACATGTAGTGATCAAGGACAAAATGAATAGTCATAATCATTGATTTTGCAACACACGTCTTAATTCAAAACTTTGTTCATAATATAGCTAAGAGAATTAGAGAATATAATAAACATAACCAGATAATATAAAATAATTTATAAAAAATAAAACTTAATAATTATTTAAATAAAATATTTATATACTTCTAATAAAAAGATATAAAATAAAAAATGAGTTTTTTTAACAAATTATTAGCTGATAGGCTATTCTATGTGGGGAACCCCACCGGCGTCTCCTTAAGTTAGATGTGGGCAGGGAGATGAATGAATTACTGACTATATACTTTAGGGCAACTGTAAATGCGGCTTTGGTTTTGTCTTATGCTATATTTCTTCAATTGTATAAAATAAAATTCTCCTCCATCTAATCAACATCACTGTCTTACAACTGGCAAAAAAAAACTATTGTTCGCACTACACATCGGAGTTTTTTAATTACATTTATGGAGTGGTGTCTCTTCGCTTTTCCCATTGCCTTTGTGCTACTCCGTTTCTTTTGGGGGATTCTTTGTGTCTTGTACTGCTCTAAAACTCCTGCAAAATCTTTATATGCTTCCCTCGGCGGTGGGTGCAGGGTTCGAGCCCTTCAGAGAGGATGGAGGAGGAGGACGTGTACAAGAAGATGAAATCCCTGGAGATACAGTTGGAGTTCATTGACATACAGGAGGAGAACTTGAAGGAAGAACAGAAGAATCTGAAGAGGGAGCTCCTGAGGGCACAGGAGGAGGTCAAGCAGGAGATTCGTGAGGTGGTGGAACTACCGCTAACAAACCATGATCTTTATGAGCAGATCGGCATTGATCTTCCCCGTGGCGTGCTTCTCTACGGACCACCCGGGACTGGAAAGACCATGTTGGCCAAGGCCGTTGCTCGCCACCACTAATGCCTTCATTCGCGTTGTTGGCTCGGAGTTCGTGTAGAAGCACCTCGGAGAGGCGTGTTTGCCTTATTTCAGAAATATAAATTGGAAAACATAGAAATGCTATTAAAAAATTAGATGCGCCTTCGAGAGACATGCCCTATCTGTTTTTGAAAGAGAATATAGTCGGCAGTTTACTGCCAATCTTCCCCCATTTCGAAACATTGGAATTGAATTTGACATTATCAAACCCTACTTATCACATCAGGGTGAATTTGTGTGTATTCAATTCAAAATAAAATCTGGGATTCAGAAACACTTGGGAAAGTATAACGTATGCCCCTTTACCTGTCTTGGGGGGAATAATTTTAACAGTAAATATTCACCATTGGGTTATTTTAACCAATTATTTAGTCCAAAATTTTCATTTTCGACTTAAAATGATATGTTCAAAACAGGGTAGATTACAGTGGTCAATCAAGAAAACAATTTCTTTAATTTCACTACAAAGGAGCCATCTATGATGTTGTAACTCTAATTTTTTGGTAGATAATTTTAGTAGCAAGCATTTACCAATGGGTTATATTTACGTAGTCTTGATCCAATTCAGATTTGGCTTAAAATAAATTCAAAACAAGGCAGATTGTAGTGGTCAAAATTCAATTAAAATCAACCAAAAAAATTGTTTAAAGTCACTACAAATGAGTTGTCTATAATGATGCTACTCTAATTATTGGCTAGATAATTTTAGTGGCAAATATTCACTAATGGGATATTTTTATCAAGTTTGTGACTCAATTCATATTTGGCTTAAAATAATCTATTCAAAGCAGGGCATATTACACTGGTCAAAACTCAGCTAGAATCAATTAATTTTAGTTGTTTAATAAACTCACTAAAAAGGAGTCATCTATTCTAAAATCTTTCATCAATAGATTGTTTTTACCAAGTTTGTGACCCAATTCATATTTGACACAGGGATAGAGGAAGTGGTTCTTATTCCTTTTTGATGGCCATATTTTTGTGTCACTATGGCAAGTGATTTTAATTCCTTCCTCAATTTTCACTTCAGTACTAGTTAACTTTCTTGTATTAGGATAAGTTTAAAACCAATCTTAATTCCTTGAGGAAACACACTTAAAGATTTAACAGTTTGGAAGAATCAACCATGGATGATTCAAGAATTATCTTAGATATAGAGGTCTAGGAAGAGGGATGGGTAGAGATAGGGAGAGGTATGTAGAGATAGAGAGGGAGAGAGAAAGATAGAGATGGATATGGAGATGAATATGGAGAGAGAGGGAGAGGGGGGGGATGGATTGAGATAGGGAGGGAGAGAGGAAGATAGAGATGGATATGGAGATGAAAATGGAGTGAGAGAGGAAGGGAGAGGGAGAGAGAGAGGGGGGAAGAGATGTAGAGGTAAGGAGATATAGATAAAGGGAGGGAGAGATATAAGGAGAAACATGAATAGATATAAGAGGAGAGAGATAGAGAGGAAAATGGAGATATAGATATAGAGGTCTAGGAAGAGGGAGAGGAGGAGAGAGGGATGGAGAGAGAGAAAGAGAGAGAGATGGAGATAGAGATAGAGATAAAGATGGAGAGGGAGATGGAAAGGGAAAGAGACTTGGATAGAGAGAAATGAAAGATAAATATATGGAGGGAGAAGTAGATGTAGGAAAGAGGGAGAGGGAGGAGAGGGAGAGGGAAAGAAATGGAAAGATAAATATATGGAGGGAGAGGGAGAGATAAGAAAGAGGGAGAGGGATAAATAGAGATAGAAAGAGGGAGAGAGAAAGAGAGGGAGAGTTAGAGTGATATAAATATAAATATAGAGATAGAAAGTGATATATAGATGTAGAAGTGGGAGGGGTATAGGGGTAGAGAGAGATGGAGAGATAAGGAGAGAGAGATAAGGGAGATGGATAAAGATACAAATAAATAAAGAAATGTATAAAACCGTAACTTTGTATGTGAGAATGCACTACAAATAGCAACTGGCACGAACTTAGAATCAACAAGGCTGCTAACTCCTCCCGGTATTTTAGAGCTTGGTCGTAGTGTTCAACAGAAGAGATGATATAGAAGTTACCTGAACAAGAATATGGTCTTCAGATTTAGGCCTTGACGAGAGTATGTACAGATCTTACAATCAGCCTATCGGCGTAAGCATTGCACCTCATTGGTGCAAGTGCTAGTTTACTTATTTTTGTCAATAGTGACATAATAGATGGTTAAGTTGTTAAGGTGGTGTTCTTCCCATCAAAAATCAAACTCCACTGAATATTATTATTGAATATTTAAATTGAAGATAAGATCCTCTATTTATAACCTCCCCATTTATAACTTCCAATAATTATTTCCTCTACGATGACCCCAGTCTCTGACTCTCCGCATTTGAAAAGACTGCTTCTGCGCGTCAAGGCCGAGCTTGGCGTCCAAATAGACTTGAATGTGATTCTTGTCAGCGTAATAAATGAGGATGACTTGAATCCATTAATCCAAATGGCCTGGACGCTCTAGAACAATACTGTCGCAAATTCCCATGACATATCCTTATTTGCAAAAGCTACAGCCGGGAATCGAGCTTTTGTTTATCTCGAGGATGAGACGCCATTACAGGCTATGAGTGTGCAGTCGTTTCCAAGTGAATGATGGCATCACCATTACATTGATATCTATTCAGTAAAAGACAATTAGTTTTTAAGAAGTGACAGGGTGTTCATACATGGCAGGTTTTGACTTCAAATATTACCCTAAATGTGTAGTAAGATGTTTTTTCTTAAATTAGCTAGATAGGGGGCAGAGTCTAATAGATAGATAGGATGGTAACCTACACTAGTCTAATAGCTATTAGGATGGTGCCCTACAGTAGTAATTCTTAGGGTCTAATAGCTACTAGGATTGTACCCTACAATAGAAGATCTTAATTCTTGCAGAAAATAATGTGACTTCTTATTGAAGAAGAGTTATAGTCAAAAGTTTGTGGTGGAGAAAGCTAAATTTTTATAAAAGAAATTTGTTTGTTTTAGAAATTGATTGTACATTTGAAGGAAATCTATAATTTATGGAAATAGAAGAAAATAAACGTGGTATAGTTTGATATTTAAGATTTAGAGGTTTCAGCGGGTAAAATCTTATTAATATATTATTAATTTTAGTAAGTAGTTGTAACATTTAATAAATGTAAATTAAATTTATTGTGATTATCATTTCAATTATAATAGATTGTGGAAATATCACGACTCTAATTATCAGTCCTTGTCCATAACAAAGATACTACAGTAATCAATTCAATCAAGTAATCTGAATCATAAATCAATTAGATAATAGTATTTTTTTTATTGTTTTCTAAAATTATAATAATTTATGTAAATATCTTCTAATATTTAATACAAAATTTACTACTTATCTCAAGCATTATTGATTAGATCATTCAAGATCTTATTAAAAGATTCACATAAATCTATGCAAATATATTTTTTTCACATAAATCTATGTAAATATATATTTTTTTAATGAACTATTAATAACTCTTATAAATGCATGTCTCATTGAATTGACAATTAGAAATAATATATTGGTGATTGATTAGACAAGGATTTGTAGTGTCAAATCTTTATTTGAGCTATCTTGATCTAATACATATATTTTTTTTTAATGAGCTATTAATAACTCTTATAAATGCATGTCTCATTGAATTGACAATTAGAAATAATATATTGGGGATTGATTAGCCAAGGATTTGTAGTGTCAAATCTTTATTTGAGCTATTTTGATGTAATACATGCCACTTTAGGATTAAAGTTACACTTGTTTGTGTCATTAACTAGTACTTGTTTTCATCTTTGAGCACTCATGTTGAGATATGCTTCCATGAAGTTGGTTGTATAAATTGTGTATCATATACAACATGGTTGTATTCTTCAATATATGTTTATTTTATTTTAATGAAAGATATGCTTTTTATTTTAATTAGGACATGATGTGAAACTTCACTTCCATTTTAAAACAACACCATGGTTGTATTCTTTTAGTTTATGTTCATTTTATTTTAATAAAAGATATATTTTTTACTTTAATTAGGACATGATGTGAAATTTGACTTCTATCTAAAAACAACACCATGATTGTACTCTTTTAGTTTATTTTCATTTTATTTTAATAAAAGATATGTTTTTAACTTTAATTACGACATGATGTGAAATTTCACTTCTATTTGAAAACAACAACAAATAAATATGAATGGACATAGAGATTGTCATGGTGTGAATGCTCCGTATGAAATGTGCATACTAAATGTAGAATTAAATAAAAGAATTATGCATAAGATCATATTCCTAGTTGTGCTTCCATTAGATAAAATTGAATGTAATTTGAATCATAACAGAATAATGAAACTCTATTACTAACGCCTTCTTGATGCAATGGACATGCTTAAGATTTATTGACAAAGATGATGAGTTTTTTTTCTCAATCATTTCAGCAACTTAAAAGCTTGTTTCAACCCCTTTCCTCTTGTTAGAAAATGGCTTAAGGAAGGACTTGCATTTATAGATTTGATGACGATGAATGGAGGGTTGAGATTGTTTTGGGATGGACGGCTAGGATTATATAAGAGGGATTTTTAATTTGAATTTGAGAGGGAGGAGAGAATTAAATGTAGGTCTAGTCAGTGTATGGAGGGTTGAGATTGATTAGATTGAGTGGATGGTTAAGATTGAAAGTTGGTTTAGAATTAGATTGAAGATAGTCGGAGATGAATGAATGAAAAATTTACTTTACTTACTAGATTCCCTTGGCCAATCTATTGATCCACATCTTAGTTTTCTACTAACATCTTTGGTTCCAAGTTATAATAATTCATTTTTATCATTGAGATCATCTTATTTCCTAAACTAACATCTTTTATCTTTGTTTAAAGTGATTTATACTTATTACAAAATGAAAATATAATACATATTGTTGTTTGTATATTTTATTCAAAAGGGAAACTACAACATTGTAATGATGAAATTTGTATACTGATTTTATTTCTCATTTACTTTTGTGTCTATTTTGAAGAAATTTATTTATATATGTACATGGTGATTTTTGTTAATGACATAATTAGAATTGTATTAATTTTTTATCTCTAGCATTCATGTCATCTTAGATTTTTCCACTTTCTTTTCAAAAATTTAAATTTAAAATTTTATTGATTACCTTCATCTATCACTCTTTACTAGATCCAATTAAACACATGTTTGTGTGATGTAATATTATGTGATATTATTTAAAAAATTATAATTATACTCATTTTAGAACATGTTACCCTAATTAAATACACTTACCAAGTTTTCTAATACACAATTATTAGTATTTAATCTTGGTTGATTTGTACTTGTTTATATATTTTTATTGAATTAACTTAGATGCTACTTAAAAGAATGTTTTCCCTTTACTAATATAAAATGGTATTCTATTAATGCATGCGAAATTCTTCTTTTAAAAGAAATCAAATTTTAAAATACATAACGGGCTCAAGAATATAACTAGTATTTTTATTGGTATCTATTAAAGTAAGGTACTCTTGTACAATCAAAATTATAAAGTTCCTTTAACTACTTATTACAAAGAGACATGAAATTTCCATAAACAATATTATTAGCTTGTTGATTTTGAGATTTGATTATGTATATTTTTCTCCATTAATCAAATCTAAAAATTAACAATACTTGTCACTATCTCTACTTACCAAGAAATTATATGGTATATATTTTTTCTACAAATATTTATTTTTTATAAACATGCAAACCTTTCAATTTGAAATATTCAAAAAAATAATTATTCACATTTTTATATTTCACCTACAATTGTAATCTTCTTGTTACTCAAGACATTTGATCTAATGAGCTTTGTGAAAAACAATCTTAAATCAACTAGTTTGTTTATAGTATGATAGGGCTAGAAAATTGTTTTAGGACATACATCTTAACATTTAACTAGTTTAAAGAGGTGGGTGGTGTTGAGTGCTGAAGCCCAACGAGCATTCTTTTTCCCTCCAATTCGTTGTCTTTTCATATTCCTCTTCTAGGAGTGAATTGTAACTTTATCTATGCTGCACTTCTCATTTGTAATTGTTGTTGTTGAGAATAATAATATTCCTCTGCTTAGTGTGGATGTAGCCATATTTTTGGTGAACCACGATAAAATCCTGGTGTCATATTTTGTTCATGTTTTCTTATTTGTAGTTGCTCTGTTTTTGCACTTTTGTTTTTGCTCATCATTCTTTTCAATTGGTATCAGAGCTGTACGATGACGGTATAGCTAAATTGGAAATTGGTGATGAATTTCCTGAATTATGGAGGAAGCGAAGATAGAGAAATTCTCGGGTCAGAATTTCAGTTTGTGGAAGTTGCAAATGGAGTCATTGCTAATAAAGCAAGACCTCTCACTCGCGGTTGATGGGAAAGCAAAGAAGCCGAGTTCAATGACAGATGAAGAGTGGGAGAAGCTAGATAGGAAGGCAAAGGCTACAATTTTCCTCTTGTTGTCTAGTAATGTACTATTTAATGTTTCAACAGAAAAAACTTTGAAGGAATTGTGGGATAAACTTTCTTCGATGTATGAGATGGCTTCAACATCTAATAAAGTTTTTATTATGAAAAGGTTGTATAACCTGAAAATGAAAGAAGGTGGAATTGTGTCCAACCACCTTAATGATTTCAATATGTTGGTTACTTAATTAGTTTCAGTGGGCATCAGCCTGGATGATGAAATTAAAGCAATTTTATTGTTGTGTTCACTATCGAACGGCTGGGAGGGAGTTGTTATGGTTGTGAGTACTTCTGTGGCTGCGAAAAATAAATTGAAGTTTGATGATGTTGCCGCTACTCTCCTCAGCGAAGATATGCGAAGGAAGAACCAAGAGACCTCTTCAGGAGAAGCCCTAACTGCTATTAGTAGAGGAAGGCCTCATCATAGAGGCAAAGACAATTATAGGAGAAGATCAAAATCTACAAAAAGATCAAAATTCAGAGGCAGAATTGGCAACTGTTGTTTTTGTGGTAAGCCTGGTCACACTAAAAAAGATTGTTATTCCTATAAGAAGGCACAAGAGAAGGTTCAAGACAGTGAGGTTAATGTTGTTTATGAACACAATGATAGTGTTTTGGTTTTGTCCGTAAGTGAAGTCACTTCAGACTTGTGGGTTTTAGATTCGGGTGCATCTTTTCATGCTACCTCTTGTACGAATGCCTTCTCTAATTATCAAGTAGGACAGTTTGGGAATGTTTATTTGGGGGATAACAAATCTTTAGAGATCATTGGTAAAGGGGATGTTCTCTTACAATCCAAGAATGGTACCACATGGCTTTTGCAAGATGTTAGACATATTCCAAAACTCAAGAAGAACTTGATTTCTATAAGCCAACTTTTTTCACAAGGCTACAATACTTTTTTCTTTCCAGATTTGTGGAAAGTTAATAAAGGTGCCTTGTAGATTGCCAAAGGAGATAGAGTGGGCAGCTTATATGTTTTTGAGAATGATTCTCAAGTGGGAGCTGCTATGACATTGACAGACAATGAGACTGTTCTTTGGCACCAACATCTTGGACACATGAGTAAGAAAGGCCTTGAAGTGCTAGTTAAAAGAGATCAATTACCGAGTTTGAAATCAGTGGATTTGGAATTTTTCCAACATTGTCTTTATGGCAAACAGAAGAGGGTTAGCTTTTTGAAGATGGGATGTGAAAAGCGTACTTCACCTTTGGAGCTTGTCTACTCGGATGTCTTTGGACCGACTGAGGTAACTTCTCTTGGTGGGGAAAACTATTTTGTAACTTTCCTTGATGACTGCACTAGGAAAGTTTGGATTTTTATGATTAATAGGAAATATGAAGTTTTTAGCAAATTCAAAATTTCTGAAGCTTTGGTTGAAAATCAAAGTGGGCATAACATCAAATGTTTGCAAATGGATAACAGTGGTGAATTTTGTTCACTCGAGTTTGATAATTTTTGTGCTGACAATGGTATTCAGAGGATCAAAATTGTTCCTTTTACACCTCAAGAAAATGGGGTTGCGGAGAGGTTAAATAGAACAATTTTGGAGAAAGCACATTGTATGCTTTCCAATGTAGGATTGGGAAAAGAGTTCTGGGCTGAAGCTTGCAACACAACAGTTTATTTAATTAATCGAAGCCCATCATCATGGTTAGATTTTGGTCTTCCAGAGGAGGAGTGGCTTGGAAAGCGGATCTCCTATTCACATCTTCGATTATTTGGGTGTGAAGCATTTGCTCTTGTTCCCAAGGAGAAACGATCCAAACTGGACCCCAAATCTCAGAAATGCATCTTCGTTGGGTATGGCGAAGATCAGTATGGATTTCGATTGTGGGATCCTATCACCAATAAGATCATTCGCAGCAGGGATGTGGTTTTTAATGAGCATGTTTTTCCAGTTTTGCAGACAGAGGTGGTAGTTTCTAAGGAATTTGTACCTTTCTCAGTTTTTGCAAATGATTATTCAAATGGATCACCTGGAGGTAATTCGCAGGCTGGTAATGTAGGTGGAATTACTTGTTCACCCACCTCTATTTTATCCCCTACCCCTTCTATGTCATCATCTCTATTTTCTCCTCATGATGATATGCAACCATTGTTTGAACAATGTTCTGGTTGTGATTTGTAGCCTTCCAATATTGGTGATTCACAACTTCCACCTCTAGTTGCGCCGACTCCTCATTCCCCTAATTCTACACCTTTTTTCTCTTGGTCTATTAGTACGCAGCCTCTATCTAGTGGTTCGCTGGCTCCATTTCCTGTTATGCTGTCTCCTCTCCACTTATTTCAATCTTCGTTGGCCACCTCGCTACCTTCCTCACCACCATGTCTTCAGCCTACACGGTCAACATGGGATCCATTACCTCTTACGCACTCACCACTCTATGCATAGTCTCCACATCTGATGGCGCCCCCATTGTCCATTTCGCAATCCTCTAGCTCTTCGTCGCAGCCTTCTGGACTTGCCACGCAGCCTCTCCCATGTTCGTTGCAGTCTTCTTTAGGGCCGATTGGTCCCTGCGTCACCCCCTTTCCCCTATTTTCCATGCATGGCCAATCTCCACCTGCGTTGCTTCCAACGCAACCTCCTTTAGTTGCCACGCAGTCCCCTATTGGCATTTCACAACCCTTGTTTGTTCATTCGATGCCTTTGGTTGATTCTCTACACCATTCTATTAATTCGCAATCTTCAAACACTAGCGTGCAATGAGCACATGTTGATATGGGTTCAGTGAGAGGTGACGCCATTGTTATTGGAGGTAGTGTCCCAAAACAGGGGCATTTGTAGTATGATATAAATGACCTCCAAAATCAATTACATAAATTGAATCTAGACACAAATATGCAAGAACAAGGTCCTCTGTTATGACGGTCTACCCGAGAGAGGAGATGTCCTTTAAAGTTTTCTGATTATGAATTATTGTATTCAAAAGAGGCAGAGCCCGAACTTTTGGTTTCTGATCAACTTGAACCAGCTACTTACAAAGAGGCTTGCCAGGCAGTTGATTCTACTAAATGGCATGAAGCAATGCAAGATGAAATGAGTTCATTGCAGGCTAATCACACCTGGGATTTAGTGTCGCTTCCGCCTAATCGAAGATCCTTAAAAAATTGTTGGGTGTATAAGTTGAAAGAAGAGGATGCAGGCAAGAAACGTTATCGTGCCAGGCTAGTTGTCAAAGGGTATGCTCAACAGAAAGGCATTGATTTTAATGAGATTTTCTCTCCAGTTGTGAGAATGAACACAATACAGACAGTTTTGGGTTTGGTTGCAGTTTGGGATCTTGAACTTGACCAGTTGGACGTAGCTTTTCTACATGGTGATGTTGATGAAGAATTGCACATGGAGTAGCCAGAAGGTTTTAAACAACAAGGACATGAACATCTTTATTGCAAGCGGAAGTGTAGCTTGTATGGGCTCAAGCAAGCCCCGCGCCAATGGTATGTTAAGTTTGATCACTTCATGATTGAGCACAAGTTTATCAGGTGTGAAGCGGATCCATGTGTTTATTACAAGCAACTTTCTACTGGTGAATTTGTTATTCTCTTTCTCTATGTAGATGACATGTTAGTAGTCGGTACTAGTAAGAGGATTGTTTCTAAGTTGAATACACAATTAGCTATGCAGTTTGCTATGAAAGACTTAGGCGCAACCAAGAAGATTCTTGGTATGACAATCAGTAGAGATAGACAAAAGAAAGGACTCATGTTATCACAAAAGGCATATATTAACAAGGTTACTGATAGATTTGGTATGGCTGGTGCAAAAGTTGTTTCTCTTCCTCTTGCTACTCATTTTCATTTGTCTTATGATTTGTGTCCAAAAACCCAAGAGGATACAGATTTTATGGAGAGCATTCCTTATAGATCTGTAGTTGGCAGTATTATGTATGCCATGGTTTCCACTCGTCCTGGCATTGCTCATGCAGTGGGAGTTGTGAGCAGGTTCATGAGCAATCCTGGAAAGTCTCATTGGGAAGCAGTCAAATGGATTTTAAGGTATCTGAAAGGTACTGCTGATTATGCTTTATGTTTTGGTGGAAATAATGTTCAGCTGCAAGGTTTCACTGATTTTGATCTTGGTGGAGATTTAGATAAATGAAGGTCTACCACTGGTTATGTTTTCATGTTTGTTGGTGCAGCCATTAGTTGGGTCTCGAGGCTACAACATTATGTTGCTCTTTCTTCTGCAGAAGCTGAGTATTTGGCTCTTTCTGAAGGTGCTAGGGAGATGATTTGGTTACAACGGTTGTTTAGTGATCTAAGATGTCAACAAAGTGATTATAATTTGTTTTGTGATAGTCGTAGCGCCATTTTTATGGCTCACAATCATTCATCTCAGCGACGTTCAAAACATATTGACACACATGCTCATTACATTCATACCATAAATGACATTGACATCACCAGATTGACGTCAATGTCATTTATGACTTTGATAACAACCGCAGTCAAGTCAATGTTCACCCTTTAGTAGCAAAGTTTTGTTTTCAAATTCACTCTTTCAATTGGATAATATAATAGAAGATTTTTAATGTGTAGGATATCAAAGAAGGTTTATAAGATAGTAGTTTTAGTTGTTTTGTTCTATGAAGTGTCAATTTTCTGTTATTCAATTTAATAACGAATTCTTATGTTTTCTTCATTCGTGAAAAGATGTTCCTGCTAAATCATTTTTATGTTTTCTTCATTCGTGAAGAGATGTTCTTGCTAAATCATTCATGCACTTGGTTGGGATGTCTTTGTATGCACTGCAATCTTGAATAAAGTATTTTTCTGTTTCCACTATCTCTACTGTGCATAATACACAAACCCTCTCTACCTCAATGTCCTTTTAAGATTTTCCTCTATGTGATTCACACCAAGGACAATGCGAGTTAGTCTGCAACTAGACAATGAGAATATTTGATTTCTATGTGATATTGACCTCTAAATAGAGATTTTGTTGATAACTTGATGTAAGATTAAATCCATTAAAGTAATTTTTTTGTTTCTTCATGAAGTATTTTCTCAAAGAGTCCAAAAATGGAGTCACCGTGGAAGAAATAAAAATTTGGAAGCTTAATTAGTATTTTGCTAGTCCTTGACCAACCTTTGGTTTTTTTTTATTTATATGTGAACAAATTATTGATAATATTTAATATAAATATATTGCAAGACTAAATATTATAATCACAAGTAGTATACCAACAATTGAACCACACCCAACCCCTCTCTCCTACTATATGCATCTTTATATTTAGAAAACTAATGTTCAAGAATTGAGAACAAATAAGTTTAGCATATTGCTTTAGCATATGTGTGTAAAAGGAAATTATGGTTATTAGTCATTATCAATGAAGGAATCACAAAGATCAATATAGATGAATAAGTCCTTGTCAATGTATTATAATGATCAAATTGCTCTTAATTTTTTTAAAATATATTTTGTAAACTATTTTAATGTTTCTTAAAGATTTCAAATGGTTTTATTTTTTATTTTTTAAAGTTGTTTATCAAATATGTTTAAAGTTTTTAATTTCAGTATTTATTATGAATGTATTAATTTATTATTTGGAATATATGAAGTATTTGTTATTAAAAATAAATGATTTATTTTAAAATATATATTTTTAATGTTATATTTTATAATTAAATGTATATAAATATAGTTTTTTATGTGCTTTTTATTGAAATAATGATAATTTAAATTTTATTATTATTATTTCATTAAATTTGTTTTATTTTTAGTTATGTTTGTTATATTCTTCATATTTGTTATATCATGACTAAAATTTTAAATTAAGATGTGTTGTAAAATTAATGGCCATGATTATTTATAGTGTCCTTGATCATTGTGTCAATGTTTCTATGAGAAAAAATAATCCTCATCATGTTCATTCATATTATGATCTATATTAAAATTAACTGAATCCCATAGTTTATTGCTCATAATAGAAAATTATAATAATGGGAAAGTGTTCATAGTTTAAATTTCCGAAAGTTCTCTACCTAAGGGTTCATAGTCAACAAACCTTTTTAAAATTCAAAATAAAAAAGTGTAGGATGACATTATTATATGCACAATAGACAATTTTTATTACCACAAAGGCCTTTTATTGTATTTTATACTCTTGTTGACAATCGACCATTCAAATAAATAGCCCAAGATCAATAAATAAGGCATCACTACTTAGAATAGTTGTGCAAAGTTTAATAAGGTCATTTTGTTCTAGTGTTGACACATGAATCCAAGTAATGTAACTGCCCTCAATTAAAACTTTAAGCATACACAAATACAATAGAAATATTTCATAGTCAATAATTCCAAGCCTACATGTAAATGATTTATTGGTTCATTGTATTTTAACCCTATGTTATATTCATATTTCCATCTCCTCATCCAATGAATCACAACATATTCTATTTCCCTTTATTTTAGTTATGATTAGTGCTAGCATGAATTAGCTTAATTCAATGTTTGTTCACACCCATATCATTGATGTTATACAATTTAGCAAAATATTGTTAGATCAAATGGTAGACATGGATCAATACATTATAGAATTTGTAAACCATTTAATAGTAGTGAACTTCATCTTACTAATGACAACTAGCCCTGAAAATTATAAATTTCTCGATACTTATATTGCATGCTTAATAACACAACTAAAATCTAGTTAATTATCACATGATAATGAAGTTAAATAGTCAATAATGAAATTCTTATAATAAAGCCTCTTGACTCAATTAAACTTAAGTAGAGAACAATCAACAATCATGATCAATTTTATTTTAGATGTATGGTAATTATATGCCAATTAACGAACAAAGTCTATAGTTTTTGAGTTGCCTATTGAGGTGAGGACAATGTTATTATGACATGTAGAAATCATCTCATAACATTATATTTATGAGGTCATTAGGCTATTAATGGGGATAAATTTTTTTTGGCACAGGCGGTTCCTATAGACTAGATAACAAGTTGTTCATTAACTTTGTATTATAAAGGAAAAAATAAGAGTTGAATGTACAAGAATCATTAGTCAATGTCAAAATACAAATGTTAGCAAGTTATAGACACTCTGATGCAATATATATGTAATATGAAGAATTTTACAAGGTTATTCGTGCATTATGTACCCTAGTCTTTATATTTTGATATTGATGACTCTCACATTTCAGTTGAGTTTCTCTACCAACTCAAATGATTATCATAATATCAATTTTAATAAAACTTGTGGATTCAAGTCTCATGATTTATTAGAGAATGATGTTTGCATTGTTTATTACAAGACTTTTCATTTTGATGGTGGTCTTGATCCTAATGTTGAATATAATAGTGTAGTACTAGAATATGAATATTTCACATGGGACCTATATTATAGAATAAAAAAAAGGAGTTTATATGTGTCAATCATCCTAAATATCAACATGATATCTCTTTCTAGGAATATGATAGAGTATGAACCTTTCCATATTGATTTTATGTAGGAATATTTATGTTCAAATCAAATTTGTAATCAAGTATGCTTTTGTGAACTTTGTGAGTTTGAGGCTTTCAATTTTTTTATCTTGATATGCCTAAGAATATTTTTACTAGGATGAAATTGATGATGTAGATTATTCAAGGTATTTCATTATCTTATATATGAAGATTTGTTTGCTATAATTTATAATCATAATTTACACTATACAAATTTAGAGGACAAGTATGTTCATGACATGGTTTCTTGTGTTTCCCATTTGTTACATAAGTTATTTAATCTAGATCAGAAGTGCATGATTTAATTTTTCTTCCTTCTATTATGGCAATAAGTTCAAGTAAGTATGATAATGTCCTTGTCCTAGTCATTACACTCACATTCATGCTTTACACTTAATAATGTACCCTCTTTTTATTATTTTTTCTCGCTATTTGTTGTTTAAACTATAGATCATGGTTTCATAGTGGAAATGGATCCATGTTACATTAAAATTTATGTCCATATTATACATTCAAGTTAAAGATCTTATAATTTACTTCACACTTTATATTTCACAAATTAAAATAAAGGATGGGTTAATTATTTTAAAATGTCTCAAAGTTCTCTACATTTTATGACATAAGTTTATGGTCAAAAACTCCTTCATGTAATTCATTAGAAAAAATAAGTGTGGTACAAAAAAGCTCTCTAAAATACATAAAAAAGGTTGCAACTATCTTCCTAGAATAAGCCCACCTATCACAAAAATATATATATATTTTTTATGTTCCCATCAAAAATTGATAGTTCAACAAAGGCATATGATATTTCATGGTAGAGGCTTCAATGCTTTACACAACATGCATGATTTTTTAGTCATTCAAATCCTATAGTGACACACATTGGAGTTGAATCCTCAACCCTATAGCTCCAAAT
Organism: Sequoia sempervirens; assembly: GCA_007258455.2. Lineage (NCBI taxonomy): Eukaryota > Viridiplantae > Streptophyta > Pinopsida > Cupressales > Cupressaceae > Sequoia > Sequoia sempervirens. Next base: position 61,148 of record VDFB02365491.1, read on the forward strand.
ATCATCTACAATCAAACACCTACCACATGGAAGAGATAAAAAATTAATATCTAAATGTTATAAAAGCCTAAGAGTCTCTTGATGCAAAAAAATGCATGAGTTATGAATTAATAATATAATAATGATTAATTACCCTTAACAAAGGATAAAAAACCTTAGATGAAACTATGGGTGAGGATCTAGAATTGGTTCATGACACGTGTCCTCATCCTATGACTTGAGACAAAAGATATATGACCTAAGTAAGCTTAAGCATGTTAGCATTAAAGGAATCTAATTGTTAAATAATTAATTATGGAAATAAAATTTCTCTAACCCCCCCTCTTAAATGAAACTTAGGGATAATTTAAAACCTGTATATAAAAGTACATAAAAAGAAAAGAAAAAAGGTCTTGATAACTAGTCTTGATAAGGTACCCATGTATAAATGAAAAAGTATCTCATGTCACAATTGGAGAAAAAGAGAAAACCTCATGGGAAAAACTCCTCTCTAAAAGAGAGAAAGATATGAATGTTAGAATTGTGAAAAAAATGAGCCACAAGATCTAACAGTGAACACGGACACCTTCCACACAAGAGATTAGCAAATAATATGTGCAATATTCCTCAACAAGAAAATCTACAGAAATAACCTCAAGAGTCTTCAAGAAAATAAGTGTCTTCAAAGGTTGAGAGTTCGAGAGAACATAAGAGAAAATCTCCAGAGCTAATACAATGAGGGTTGAGTTCTATATAGGAGCAACCCTAAATGGTAAAGGGATTATATTAGGACAAGTGTCAACATCATATGGGATGAGACAGGATGATCTAATAATAGCTCACTTTAGTTAACATAGAAAATCACTTAGTTAACTTAATAGAGAACTCCTAAGTTTAGCTTAAGTGCATCAGAATGAATTAGACATAATCAATTAAAGAGATTAATTATTAGCTAATGCATGATTACTCTAACACCCCCCCTTAAGATGAACTTAGGGATTAGATAAAAAACCTAAAAAGAAAATGCACGATGGGTCTTGATAAACAAGGCCTGGTGAGGTACCCACATACAAACAAAAGATCTCTCAAAACTAGAGAAAAGGAGAAAACCATGTGCAGGGGGAGAAAACTCCTCTCCAAAAGACAGAAAGGAAAATGAAGTACTGAAAAACCTCCAAATCAAGATGTGAAGGAATGAGAAGTGTCCAACTGAAACAACATCCCAAAAAGGAGAGGAACATGTAGAACATCATTGAAGCATGAAGAATTTGTACACTATTGTCGAATGATGACTGATATAGTGCTAAAATGAAGAACCTCCTATGAAACAAATGATGATCAAGATTAAGATAACAAGAATCTAAGTATCCTCAATGACACTACTTGAATCAGATGGAAAAAGAAGGCAAACATCTAGAAATCGAAGATATAAATGTCAAGATCAAGGAGACTATAATTTGCATGAGTTCCCCCAACAATACTACTTGAATCAGATGGAAAGCAAAGGAAAACATATAGAAGTTGAAGATACAGGTGGTACATAGATCTGTATGAGTGACCCCAATGACACTACTCAACCTGCAAAATGCAAGTCACAAATATAGATACCAATAGTCTAAAGAACACTGACCATGAGAGAGACAATAATTTGCATGAGTGTCCCCAACGACACTACTCGAATTAGATGAAAAATAAAGGCAAACATCTGGAACTCGAAGATACAAATGGCACATGAAACTATATGAGTGACCCCAACGACACTACTCAACATGCAAGATACAAGTTGAAAATACAAGTACTAGTAGTCTTTGATCAAATGAGAATGGAATTTCACCTCCAAAAATAGGAATTTAAGAATGTCCATATGGGAAAATGCTCCAACGCACTAAAATGCATGTAACCAACCATTGTTGTACGTTGCATCTAAAAGTACATAGGAACAAGAACTAGATACATAGACCACTCCTACGCAAAACCAAGGAAGCATTAACACCAATAGTAGAAACCCCCCATAATATTGAAAAGGGATCTAGCCAAGATAGGTACATTGAAACTATGTGAAACCAAGAAGTGCATGTAGGAGAAACAACTTGCAAATAAAAGGGTGTGCAAACTAGGGCACACATGCATGAGGCAAGAATCATTGGGATTCACTATTGTTGTGGAAGGGACACTCACTTGAGAAAGGTGTGATGGAAAACCAAAGGCAAACATCAACCTCCCCATGACACTTTATATCATAGTGCGATTACAAAAGGCATAGTAGGATGTGCAAAATCCCCAAAAAGTATACACCAGAATGGCAATTTATCTTAGTGCATCTACATAATGAATGTGTATGAAAAAGATATCTACAATGCCCAAATAAGACAAAATACTAGAAATACATATAGAATAGCCAAAAATGAGATCCCATATGCAAACAAAAAGTTTCCATGAGCTAATACATCCATAATTCACCAAATGCAAAAAAAATGAATAAAATGTACCTAGAGAAAAATCTAGAAAAAGTGCATGGATGGATGTGAGGAACTTTGAAAGATGGTTCCAATGCCATTGAAATTGTAAAAAATAGAGAAACTAGTTAAAGGTTATGAGATCAAGCCTAAAAACAACACCTCTGACTTCAACAAGTTGTAGAATACACCAGCAACAAAATCAACTGATGAGACCCACACCACTGGAAAGTTAGTGGAACTAGCTTTCTGATGATATCTTGTTTATCAAAAAACATCGTATGCCTAAGTTACAACCAAAAGAAAAAAATTGCTCCTTGGAGGACAAAGAGGGGGACTTGGGGCCCTTGTCAACATCTACATCACTGATGTTAGCGAAATATTTTTTTGAATATTCCTTGCACTGGAAAAATTTGGCGACCTAAAAAATAAATTGTTTTTAGAATATTCCTTGATAGAACGAAATATTCTTTGCTATGGAGGGAAAGATGCTACTAGAAAAAAATGTCATCAGGATTGGAAAAACACGGTTGTTAGAAATTTGAGTAGTCCCTAGTATTTTTGGGTTGCTGAAAAATGAAAAACACCATTCAGCGGAAAAATTGAAATTGTCGGTATAAAGTCCAACAGGAAAAATTAATGGGTGACATCCAATGGGTCGACTGGTGATGAGGTATAAATAACCTCATGATTAAAATAAGCTAAATACTTGTAAGAGAGGGGGAGCACCAAGTGCAAGGCCCCAGGTCACAGAGGGCCAAGATGTGGAAGGCTACCCTAACTTTCCTCAGCTTAACAGGGAGTTAGGATATATGAGACGAGAATGATGAGGACTATGAGGTCCTTCAACCACTCTATAAAATTGAAATGAAAAATGGGGCCAGGCGAGCCAATTTTTAGGTTCAACACTGCGCCTCAGGAAGCTTTCTGCTCGAGAACTAAAGCACGTCCTTAGACAACAGCGTGACACGCTAGCGTCTCTAAAGTGCATTGGCATCCGTACGACCAGACAACTAAAGAGACAAGGTCAAACCTAATAAAATAGGCTAACGACCTAGCTAACTACTACTAAATGGAAAGAATAATGTGATTAAGTAAATGAAATACTCTTTAATGTGATAAAGCAAAAATACAAGAGTTAGGGTGGCAAGAAGGATCTCACAAAGAAACTCGTTCCCTAGCTAGCTCCTCGAAAGCACGTTCACCTACACACAAAGAGGAGGAAAATGTTGGGTGGCTGTATAGGGGCCTACCTTAGTCAGACCCCCGTGTAGGTATTTCCACCTCCATAGACAACCAAGAAATCAAGATAAAGAAAACAAAGCAATAAAGAGCACTAAAACACTACAAAACAGTAAGTGTGCTTACCCAACCAAGTGATAGATGATAGGAAAGGGAAGCTTACTACTTCCAGCAAGAGCACTCAAGGTTGCTTGGGGGAGAAAATGAGAGTACTCGAGCCTCTGCTACAATGGTGTTCATCCCCAACTTGCTCTATCGAAGTGATGGAGTGATGTATTTGTTGCAATGAGGTGCAAAAGTGCTGCTAGAATGCTTCAGAGTGAGTGTAAGAGTGTGAATTTGAATGCTTGAAGTTGTGAAGAAGATCAATTAAATGCTTAGAGGATTGTAGAAGATGAAAAGTTATTGAAAGAGTGAATATGAGGAGAGATGAAGAAAAATGGCCATATTCAGTTTGGTTGGCTGAAGAGGGCATTACAACTTGACTCCCAATGAGAAGTGAAATGCCTTTGCAATTTTGGCATAGGAATCTTCCAGGGATGTAAGCATGCCACGTGGGAATCCCTAATAGAAACACCTCCACTAATTCTCAAAACAGGTGCCAAGTGGGATGCAAGCAGCAGGCTTATGTGTAATTAAACCTTTGAACTTGGTTTTCTAAAGTGGAGAAGGCAAAAAGGGGAATTTGCATGAGGGGTGCAAATTCACTCCTATACATTTTTCCCCCACTTTAGCGAGCACGAGTACTAATGAGTGCTTGGTAAAGTAGATCAAGGAAAGAGTAAGGTTATAAATGTATACCTGAACCGTTGAGGAAGTAGACCACGATTTGGCTAACATGAAGATGCAGGGCAAGTGAAGGACTTCATAGCTTCTTAGAACTATGAAGTTGAAGAAAGAAAGTGTTTTATAGGTTTGCAGACCTGCAAGGAGGCAACCCCCAATATCTCTCGCATGAAGGAAGCTTCATGAAGAAAGTTCCTTATGGGCTCGCAGACGTCCAAGGAAGGTGTCCCCCAATAACGCTAGCATGGAGGAAACCCTAAGGAAGTGCCCTACAAGCTCTCAAGCTTGCAGGGAGGTATCCCCCAAGATCTCTCACATGGAGGAAACATAAGAAAGAAGACTCCACAAAGTTAGAAGGTAGCCAAGTAGGCGAGTAAGCGAACAGTCGTGTAGACCATCAATAATTTAGAAGTCTTTCAAAGGAGTCCCTCAAGAACCCTTCAAAGAAGAGGGGTCCACTCAAGGCATGCACTATTTGAAAAGTGAGGTCTAGTCAAGCTACCCCCAAGCTAGACGCGAATGATTTCACTCAAGATAAGATCTTTCAAAGGGGGGTCCCTCAGGAACTCGTCGTGAAGAAGGGCGTCCACTCAAGGGATGCATAGTTCGAAAGAAAATGTTTTCTTTCTCAGAGCAATCCATCATCAAGGGATCCTTTTGAAAGATGTTCACTTCATCAAGGAATTCGAAAGGAGGGATATGCCCCCATGCGAGGGGAAGGTAAAATTTTTTCCCACTTCAAAGGAAGGTTTTCAAGTCCTTTCTTTATGAACCCGTGGTGAAGGAAACATGTTCCATTAGGGTTCCAAGTTGTGAATGCAATTTTGAAGAAATGTTTGCGAGGATTTTTGAGAAAAGATCAGTTGGCGATGAATGCATTTTCTAAAAATCAAAATGTTGAAGAAAAGCATTGTCACACATGAGAGGGAAAACTCGAGCAAAGAAGAGAGAAACATAAAGAGAAAGCAAAAGAGAAGAAAACATGAACAAGGGGCATAGGGGGATCTGGTTTAGCAGAGTCAAATTTGTTCAAGCTCATATGAATAATAGCTAACCATGGTGCAAGGCGAAAGAAAATCAATCTCCAACCAGATTAGGAAGAATGCATGGAAAACAAAGTAAAATAAAAAATTGGGTCAACATAGAAGGGAAACCTAAATTCCCCCAACACTTTGCATCATCCCCAATTTATCAAAAATCAAGCACAAACATGGAAGAATGATGATAAAAATAGAAGAAGGTTCATGACACAAAAAACCATGCCTGTATCCAAGCACCAATAAGGGTGATGAGGGTCATCTAGGCACACATAGTATGATCATGGGGGAACACATCACAAAAAACACACACACACACAAAAGAAAAATCAAGAAGAGGTCTCCTAACACTGATCAACCAAAAGGTCATCTACTTCCCACTCTAGGTCATCATAGGGGGAAGGAGTATGAGCTTGCAATGGTGGGATGTTAAGAGGAGGAGCATCCAGCCCTCCTATAACAAGGGATAAGGAAGAAGGCCCCTCGAGGTCCTCTCCACTGAACTCTTGTGGAGCTAAGGTCAACAACTTCATGAAGATTGTTGACAAGGTCAGGACTTCATCCACAAAGTTAAACATGCACCCCATAGGAGTGTCATGTCTAACTTTAGTGGACAGGGCAGGCTGCACTCGAGATTCATTGCTAGGCTCACCGAATGACTCGAGAGAGAGGTGACAAACTTAGGGGAAGCTGGGACTGGTTTTATCACCAAGACAAAAAAAGTCAACGCGGAGCCACCTTGTGGAGAAGACAGGCTCCTATTGTATAACTTAAAATATGTTATACTTCTGTGAATCCTTGCATGCAAGAATACTCAATAATGAGTCCTTGCAAATCAATTCACAGCTCTCTATCCGAGAAGAGCAGGGATTGATATTGTGGCCCTCAGATTAACCCTGTTACCCCTGCAAATACAATCTCAGAACGAGAGATTCAAAGAGGAGAAGCAAGAATGCCAATCTCCATGAATCCCTGTT